>JAVYIG010005988.1:0-126066 GCA_035222895.1 Strongylocentrotus droebachiensis | reverse complement strand
GAACACTTATAAGGAAAAAAAAGAGCATTTATTGGGAAGGAAAAGGGGGACGTGTCAAAATAAAAGGGGCATTTATAAGAGATGAAAAGAGCACTTATCAGGAGGGGAAGGGGTACTTGTCAAAGTAAAACGAGTATCTCTCAGAATTGAATAGGGTCATGTACAAGGGATGAAAAGGGGCACTTATGAGAATGAAAAGGAACTATTTTCATAGATGAAAAGGAAAAGGGGCATTTATGAGAAGGGAAAAGGGCTCTTCTTTAAATGGGGGCACTTATCATAAGCAAAATGGGCACTTATTAAAAGGGAAATGGGGCACATGTGAAAATATAAGGTGCGCTTATCCAAGTTAAAAAGGGGAAGGGGCACTTTTTACAAAGGAAAAGGGGTACTTGTCAAGGCAAAAAAAGGGAACCTCTCAGATTTGAATAGGGCAATTATCAGAGGTGAAGGGGGCGCTTATCAAAAGTGAAAAAGGGGCGCTTCTCGTATCTAAAAAGGGGAACTTACTAGAGATTAAAAAAGGCACTTATGAGAATGGAAAATGGACACTTATTGCAAAGGAAAATGGGAACTTTACAAAGGAAAAGGGGTACGTGTCAAAAAAAAAGGGGCACTTATCAGAGGTGGAAAGGGGAAGGGGCACTTTTCAAAATGAATAGGGGCACTTTTCAAAATAAAAGGGGCACTTTTCCTCTGTAAAAAGGGGCACTTGTCAAAGTAAAAGGGGCACTTTTTTATGCAAAAAGGGGCACTTTTAGGGTACTTGAAAAAGTGGGAGGGCACTGTGCCCCCCCCCCCCCCCTGCCACCCCGGGAGCGCCGCCTCTGCACTCAAGTGACTCAACAACAAACCAAAAAAAAAAAAAAAAAACGAGAGACGAGACTACCGTGCGTCCCAAAAAAAACTATACACTTTTGAAATGGCTGCCGAATAAAAAATATCTGATTCTGGGGGAAAAGTTTTACATGTATGGAAAGCTCATAAACTAAACTTTCATATGACGCCAAAAAGTCCGAAAATAATTCAAGCTTGTGAGTGCTGCTCACCTTAGTAAAGGGTAGGCCCCTATGACAATTAGGTTGCGCAGCGCAGGAATTAGCCTTCCAATTTGTGAGAGGTAAATTCTTTGGAGCTTACAAAATTGAGGGTGATATGATACATTCATGATAATTTATGCTGAGTAAATTTCATGGTGTATTAAACCAAACTGTTATGCATGATTTAGTCAAGAAGTTAGACTTATGACGGTTTCGAGGAACGGGCCCCGGATTCTTTCATGAGGATTGTGCAACCGGCATGCGCACGCGCACACGTACGTACATGCACATTACGTAACATTTACACTAACTGTGTAACGTGTAGGCCTACATTGTGTGTGACCATCACTTTCAGTCAAGTACAAGGTGGAGAATATCATTCTCTTCTGAAATCATCAAGATATTAAATACTGCCAACCATATTTCCTGTTATTTGATCTTGAGATTATGCATTGAAGATGTCGAAAAAGCAGAAACAGAGGACTAAAGGCAACGTTCGGGTAAGCCGATTTCCAACTTTTTTTTTTGGCATTGTGTCCCACATGTTGCAAATGGTGTAGGGTAATAAAGAGAGATCAACATTCACAACCACACATAGTTTTAGGTCCATGTGCATTACTATCCTGGCTGTGTAGTAAAAGCTGTGCCTTTGATTCTCAACATTTTAAACACCACTGTACATCTCAACTGATTTCACTCAAAATCTGTACTTTAGTGTCAATTAATGACAACTAAATAGCAGTGTCTGGCCGGTTGGTTGAAGATCTAACAAACGCCACAAACTGCTACCGTAGTTAGGCACATTCATGGGGCACTAGAGGGCGCTTCGCGCTCGTACGAAAATCTGAATGGCCTTGCTGCGGTGGGTCGGCAATAATCAGCCCAAAACTTGGATATGGGAGAGTGGAAGGATATATCTTTTTTATAATGTTATCTGGTCTTACCCTTAACCATCCTATGTTTAATCTATGTAGAAATAACATGCGAGTACGATAAGAGAAACATCGGGCCCATTACTGATGCAACTTTTGAAATATTAGCCTAGAAATGACCACCAAACGGAAAAAAATGACATTTTTTCCCGACAAATCTTCATAAAATCTGAGTTATAAACAAGTCACATCTAGGTACACTAATACAAATACGATTTTCTGAAAATTAAGGTATGATTTATTAAGTTTCTTTCAAGTATATTTCTGCGCATTGCAGCGCCAATATTCTACACTGCTTCAAAATCACCCTTGAAATTTTTTTTTGCAACGAATTTGTTACGAGGTCCGCGAGTGTTCCCCGTTCCTTGCGTGTTGAAAGTTTGGTAATACATAGTTTCCATTGACTCGCGCACGAAAAAATGGTCGAAAACAAAATGTCAAATGAAGAAATAAACAAGCTTTTGTATAGTTATAAGAGTTCTACTGAGGTTTCTTTGTCGATTTAATTTATTATATAGTCTCAATTAGAATTCAGAATTATCTCACTGAAAAGTTAAGAAACCGACGATCGTAGTTATTTTCATTTTGCCAGCAGCCGATCTAGCGTTGTTTGGGCAAAAAGCTAGGCCGCTGCCTACCCATCGCGAACCTTTCCGAGTCCCGCTAAAATGGCGCTCTGCGGAGCTCCGCGGCTGCGTTGGTATCGCTGCAAACTCTCAGCCGGCTAGCTCCCCACGACGGACCATTCGCGGTATGGCGAGAGTGTGTGTGTGAGGTATGATTTTGGATTCGAGAACGCACGTAATGCAACCGTGCGCGTCATTTTCAGCTGTCGAATGTATACGACCAATTTTACATGTACGATTTTTAGTACAGATACTTGGTCAGTTTTCTTCTTATATCTTTGGTTTTACAACATTTAAAAATATAATTTCTTCAAATTTGCTCCTGACTCGGTTCAGACTAATTGTATGATGTGTTTTCAAGTCAGTTTTTTTTATATATTTTTTTGCATGAATTTGCCTACCGTAGTGCCGTAGACGAGTACAGCCAGCGACGTGCACAGGTGGGAGGACTGCAGATATGTTCACTACATTCCGCAGTTGCTTCCCCTACTGACAACACGCCTTGCCAGCGTGTCAGTATATGGCAAAAAACCCTCATGACAATTATGGAAAGACAACTTAAAGGAGGCCGTAAAGCCCATGGCCGTAACGGGCGCAACACTCAGAGTTGCAAATTGACCAGTAAACGCATTGAAGAGGATTCTTTTGATGAAGTTTTGCAGTCAAAGCCAAATGGAAGCTGTAAGATGGAGGGATGCAATAAAACTGGTCAAAAATCTGGACTAAATATTTGTACATACAATGTTAGAACCTTGAGAACCGAGGAAAGTTTAGAAAGTTTGTTGGATGAACTAGAGGGATTCAAATGGGACGTCATCTGGCTTGCTGAAACGAAGAGACAAGGAGAAGGATTGACAGAACTTAAAGGAGGCACATGGCTCTACAACAAGGGAAAAACCAAAGATGACAAAAATGCAAAAGGAATTGGATTTCTAATCCATAATAAATTTAAGGACTAGGTCTATGTGAAAGAAGTTAAAAGCTATTCAAACAGGGTAGCAGCCATGAAAATACAATTGACGGGAAAGGATGAAATGTGCATCATACAAGTTTATGCGCCCACAAGTGATTATGATGATATAATAGTGGAGGAATTCTATGAAGATATCAATAAGGCCATTACAGACAATTCGGGTACCTACACAGTACTTATGGGTGACTTCAACGCGAAAATCGGACAACGTGAAAAAGGGGAAGAAAATATCATGGGATCATTCAGCTACGGAGAAAGAAACAGGAGAGGTGAAAGGATGATAGAATTTGCAATGGAACATAAACTTAAAGTGACCAATACATACTTTAAGAAACACAAGAGTCGTTACTGGACCTGGGAGAGTCCAAATGGAGTTACTAAAAACCAGATAGATTTCATACTTAGTAACCAGCGAGGGATAGTCAAGAACTGTGAAGTCATCACCAATGTAGATATTGCAAGTGATCATAGAATGGTCAGAGTCAATATAAGCATCAACAAGAAACTAGCCAGGCTTAGATTCATTCAAAATAATAGGAAGACACGGATTAACATCATGAAGCTGAAGGAAAAGAAAGAAGAATTCCAACCAAAGCTTCAAAACCGCTTTGATGGATTAGAGTTGGAGGATATGGACATTGATGAGCGATGCGATATGGTGACATCAGCAATACTAGAAGAAGCCAAATCTGTAGCCCCAACTGAGAAAAGAAAGATAGTAAGATCGGAAGAAGACAAAGAAAACAAAGAAATAGAGGAACTAGATCAAAGAAGAAAGGAAATACGACTGAAAGAATCCAAGACAACAACAGAAAAAGTGGAGTAGAGTAAAGGACCCGGTTTTCGGCCACTTAAGACAAAATCCTATTTATTGGACTCTTTACTTCCTATTTATTATCATTTCTTGTTCAAATCATGAAGCAAATATTATTATTATTTAAACAAAAAAAGAATCCCAGAAAAAAATCACGAATTGCCATGACAATATTCATTTCAATTTTCACTGTTTTGGAGCCAGTTATCGGCCGAGCGTTTCAGTTTACGGCCGCATGTACAAAGTCAATAGGAAGCGCTCGCGCGCGCGCCGTGCGTTTCCGCGCTGATGTATAGCACAAGCGGGCGGAGCAGGTATCCCACGCCGGAGCTCCCGGGTGCTCGCCTGGCCGAAGACAGGCACAGCGGTGATCGGAAGTTGGAATCTGAATTAGACAGACATATCGTGTGTGCGTGGCGGGGTCCGGCTGCATTGATTTAATACATGTGATGAGATACTTTTGAGCTTGCGACTAACACAAAATCGGGCTCTATATCTGAAAAATACTTGAAATAAAGCTCATTTTATGGTACCCATATTTCTTACATACACGCGTAAGAAACTCAATTTTTCAGATTTGGGTAGCGGGACCGCCGATTACATCGCTAAAATGTGATATTTTAGGATATATTTTTCATTGCAAATGTGGTTCTTCAGTGACACTGGCATGGTATGGTATGTGTGGGATATGTGTTATGCTATTATGCGATGTATTTTAAAGTGATTTTACCATGTATCCAACCAATCGGCCGAAAACCGGAGCTGACCGATTACCGGCTCCTTTACTCTATGCAGAAATAGTCAAATTGGTGAAAAAGAAACGACGCCAAAGGAACAGACGAAAAACTTCTAAACTCATTTTAGAAACTCTAGAAAGCGGAAGGGGACCAAAAACAATACAAAAGATGGCAAGCAAAAAGTCTAGAATGAGCAAATTGAAGCAAAAAGATGGAAATATAACTTCTGACAGATCGGAACTACTAGAAAAATGCGCCGATTTCTACCAGGAACTTTATGGTTCAACGAAAAAACAGTCGAAGGATCATTTAGATATCTCATCCAGAAAATCAGACATACCGCCAATACTACAGAGAGAAGTTGAGGAAGCTGTAAACAGTATGAAGGACAACAAGGCACCGGGAAATGATGAAATAACAAGTGATATTATCAAACAAGGAGGGGAGGAGACAATCACACAGTTACTGAAACTATTCAACCAGATATTGGAAAGGCAACAGATTCCAACCACTTGGAAAGAGGCAAAAATAATTCTTTTATACAAGAAAGGTGACAAAGCTGATGTAAAAAACTATCGCCCTATCAACCTTCTATCTCATCTGTACAAGATCTTCACCAAAGTAATCCAAAATAGAATCAAAGATATATTGGACACAAATCAATCCAGAGAACAGGCACGGTTTAGAGCTGGATTCTCAACAACAGACCACCTACAAGCTATAAATCAACTAATTGAGAAGGCAAATGAATACCAACTTCAATTATGCCTCGGATTCGTAGACTACCAGAAGGCGTTTGATTCCATCGAACACACAGACATGTTTGATGCCCTACGAAAGATTAACATTGAAGAAGGGTATGTGCGCATCCTGGAAGATATTTACACCAACGCAGTAGCCAGAATTCACATTGATAATGATGTATCAAGGGAGGTCAAGATCCAGAGGGGAGTCCGACAGGGAGACACATTATCTCCAAAGATATTCACAGCCACTATAGAGGAAGTATTTAAAAAGTCGCATTTAAATGGAGGAATAAACATTGATGGGGAAACGCTTACTGATCTAAGATTCGCTGATGATGTGGCCTTGATCTCAACATCAACCAAAGACTTGGAAGACCAGCTGACAGGTCTCAACAGGGAGAGCAAACGTATTGGCCTAACTATGCACAAAGAGAAAACTAAATATATGACTAACTATGACACAGATGAAAACATCGAGATAGAAGGTCGAACGTTAGAGAGGGTGAGCAGTTACAAGTATCTGGGACAAACTTTGAAAATGGAGGACACCACAAAAGAAGAAGTTATGATGAGAGTAAAAGCAGGATGGATGAACTTTGGAAGATACAAAGACATGTTGACCGATAAAAACATACCCATGTCACTAAGAAGAAGAATGTTCAACCAATGCATTCTAACAACTATGACATATGGATCAGAAACATGGTCATTGACAAAGGATCTAGAACAGAAGCTTGTGACTACTCAACGAGCTATGGAGAGAAAGATGTCGCATTTATCTCTGCGGGACAAAATCAACCACAAAGTCATACGCCAGAAAACAAAGGTTAAAGACATCATGGAGAAAGTCAGAGAATCAAAGTGGAGATGGGCTGGGCATGTAGCAAGACTTCAGGACAATAGATGGACAAAGCGTTTAACACAATGGCAACCAAGGGTGGAAAAGAGAAGAAGAGGAAGACAGAAGAGAAGATGGAGAGATGACCTAACATCGTACATGGGAACGGCCGCTTGGACTAGGACAGCTAGAGACAGAAGAGAATGGAAATTTCATGAGGAGGGCTTTGTCCAACGTCTAGATGAACTACATGTATAGCCTGATAGATAGATAGATAGAAATAGCAGTAAAATATTCTACATTTTTTTCAACTTTAGAGTAGGGTAGCGCGCCCAGTATTCGGTCAGACAGCCGTTTCAACAGCTGTAACAATTTAAAAATAATTAATGAGCCGCGAAACTTGCACAAATCAGGCAGCTGAACAACTTTTCTTAACTCTCAAAATTAAATCAGATATAGTCTAGGGCCCCGGAAAGATCTCCAACTTCGCTCGAAATTGGTAAGTGTCGCACAACTTTCTGCAACTAGAGGTCAATACGCATTAGCATTGAATCTCTATGCTTTGCTGGAGTGATTCACAACCACAATTGGGATATATCATATTTGGATGTTGTGGTTTCAATCAACATTTTAACAGTGATCAGATCATGGTGATTGGATGTGTTGTGGTCATGGTGGTGGAATTGGATATGAACATCGGTTATACTGAAAAAAGAAGACGATTGTTATTTAAACTTTGGATGCTCTAGATCTAGTTCATGAAGTTTGACTTGAACAAGTCAACAACAACAAAAAAGGGTTGATTGTAAATATGAAAAGAGTAACAAAAATATAGACTTAAGTTATTTCATTATGCACACATCTTGTTTCATACCATAAATCTGTAAAAAAAAAAAAATTAAATTATATTGTTCTACTGTAAGTTTGTAACATTTTCACAAACACAAAACGGAAATCACCAGCTAGATCACAATTTTAATCTTTTGTTCTTCATGATTTTTTTTTCGTAAAAGAAAGGAGCAATATGGACTTCCAAGAGTTCCATATGTACCCCGTACTAAAAGTGAAAATAATTCTGGAATGAGAGTTATGAAATTGGAATTGTCTTATTAAAGTGTCTACAAACCTATTCTGTACCCAGTGGTATTCAATTATCACCCTGAGGGAACCTGCTAAATATTGCATTATGATACATAGAGTCAATGTTTATTTTGCCCCTGTATTATCTGTATAGTTTTAAATTTCTAGCATTTGACGATAATACCGTTTTACAGAATAGCTTTACAAATTCTATTTTCTATATCTCTGATTCACAGCCCTCAAGCAGTGGCAGAGCCGCTGAGCTGTTGGCCAGAGAGGGCGGTGGTCATGTCGGATTTGTTGGCTTTGGATCGATGTCAGGTGACCTGGGATATGTACCAACTAGTGTGGGATTTGAGGACCAGGATGCAGGCCTAGATGCAGACTTCAGGATGGTGCTTCGTAAACTCAGCAAGAAAGATGTAGTCACCAAACTCAAGGTGAGGAAACATGATTCTGGATTCTTGTAAAACCTAAAATTCTAAAAAAACTAGTCAAGCTAGCCTGTTTTTTTATTGGATCACCTGTATAGAAAGTCCATCTGCCTTTAAAGGCAACATATTTGTTTTGTTTCTTGTAACCAGTGTTTTCCTTTTAAAGGGATCGTTTAACAATGTTAAATCTGAGATACACGGCCCTACGTGTTATCAGTGTCTGTGATATGGTGTAATGTTGAAGCCCTAAAAAAATTGCGCTTCAAAATGATCAAGAAGTGCCTCAAAAAAGTAAAAATCTTTGAGTGACCGGTTTTACCATACTCGTTTTCCCCAATAGACTGTAGTGTTATGAAAACCGTCAGGCGAACGGTTTTCAAAATTTGTAATTCCGATCATAAATATCTTGATAATCAGACAGGCGATCAGCTTGTAAAAGTCATGGGGTTCCTGACTGACCTAAAGGTTTATAATTATCATTGCATCATGAGCTAAATCCAGAATTTCATTTCAGAATCTGAGACAAAGTTACCGGATCCCTTTAAGCATGTTAAGGAAACTGTACAGCAAGACCACCTGCCTATAAAGATAGATTTTCTTAAATCTCCTTTTCCCGATCTTCATACATCTAGGTTTCACTGTACATGTACACATTTATAAGCATACAGTATGAGAATAAACCTCTATGAGGTTTGATTTCTGTATGTGTTGCTTAAATTTTCAAAGAGACTATATACTGGAGAAGTTTCAGTAAAAATTCTAGTTGTTCATCCAAAACAGCTAGGAGCATGCACTATACTGATGTAAATGTGTAATTTCACTGTGTTTGCACTTGATTTGTATCAATAGTCTCTGTGTGCCTTACATACATGTACATGTACATATAAATGCAAACTTTTTGGTATTTTGTAGATTTTTAGGCTATTGTTTTATGAAAACATTAAGCATTTGATCCAATGTACCCATGTTAAAAAAAGAGAGCAGGAGCGCTTCCGGTGAAACTAATGCTACGGTCACAAAGGGTTGTATGAACGATAATTTTGTACGAATCTCCCTGTTTTTCCATTGTCTTCCCAAATTTCCATTGTCTGAAAATCGTTTGTACGGTGTGGTGTTCATATCAGTTCGCAATGGCATTTGTGACCGAGGCTTAAAGAACAAAGCTGTTTAGATTTATTTAAACTTGTGTGGGGGCAAATCCCGCCCGAGAATCGCAATGATAAGCTTTATATTTTGGGATATGATTGCCTATGAAGAAATTTTTCGCCAAATTTGACGATTAATCATAGAATGAAATTTGAGATATGACTGTTGAAAAGGTTGGTAAATCTAGGTGCCACAGAAAGGTATAAAATTCATTTTGACTTTTGAACGTATTCAGGTTCTATGGTTTGTATCAGTATTATTTCAGTCTTCTACTTCCTGTTTTTTCATTTCAGGCAATTCAAGAATTCCAAGGTCTGTGCACTGAGAAGGAAGAAGAAGACATTGTTTCCTTGCTTCCACACTGGCCTAGGCTCTATAATAGACTCTCAATGGTAAGTTGATCATCATTGCATAACATTAAAGTAACGTAAGAAAAACAGACACCTCAAGTTGAGGCAAGTCCAAACTATTTTGTTCCATATGTTACCGACCACATTGAAGATTCAGTATATCTGATATCAAGCTGAAAGCTTTTATACTAGAGATTGAGTCAGAGAAGACATGATATATTGACCAATCACCCAATTACAGTAAGATGAATAGTGAATGTTAAAAAGCAATTATGGAATGTTACTTTGTTTTGGAAGTGTTTTATTGGGATCTATATTTTTGAAAAAATTGGGAAGATTGTACCAGTATTAGTTTGACTTCTTGTGGGATATATATTTCTGTACAAGTATAGTGCAGATAAACGAAAATGTACTGTACTGCAATTCAGAAACTTTTGTGAATTGGGACAAGTTGCGAAATCGTGAAAGAGCAATCCATGCCAGCAGTTACCTCTTCTTCTTCTTCTTCTTCTTCTTCTTCTTCTTCTTCTTCTTCTTCTTCTTCTTCTTCTTCTTCTTCTTCTTCTTCTTCTTCTTCTTCTTCTTCTTCCTCTTCCTCTTCCTCTTCCTCTTCCTCTTCCTCTTCCTCTTCCTCTTCCTCTTCCTCTTCCTCTTCCTCTTCCTCTTCCTCTTCCTCTTCCTCTTCCTCTTCCTCTTCCTCCTCCTCCTCCTCCTCCTCCTCCTCCTCCTCCTCCTCCTCCTCCTCCTCCTCCTCCTCCTCCTCTTTTTTGTCTCTGTACTGTTCTTTGTCTCTGTACTGTTGTTCGTCTCTGTTTTCTTTGAATTTGTATTTGTATTCTTTGTATTAGTAGTTGTATTACTAATATTGAAAATAGTAGTATATTATCCATATTAGTATTATAGTAATTATTACTCTTCTGTCCTGTAATTCTAGGACCATGACAAGCGAGTTAGGGAAGCCACCCAGCAGATGTTTATCAAGGTGGTCAGTCGGGTCAAGCGCAACCTTGCCCCCCATCTCAAGGCAATCATGGGATGCTGGTTGATGTCGCAGAATGACCCTTACGCCCCTGCAGGGTCGGGGGCAAAGGTTGCATTCAGGAAGGCATTCACCTCCCAGGAGAAACAGGGCAATGCAGTGGCCTTCTGCAAGGGAGAAGTGCTACAGGTAAATATAGATGAAGATGGCGTAATGGTTTAATTTTTAACTTGACATCTGTATGAGTAAAATTTTTGAATATTTCACAGCTATTCATAGAATCGGGTCAACGTTTTTGTGTATCTTGAAAGATATGCATATATATATATTTGAATTCTTATAAACCTGCTGGATACAATTTGATTTTGATTGTGATTTTAAATTTCACATTTTCTTTCTAGACTCAATCAAAATTGTCTTGGGCTCATTGTTATACAGGTGACGGTCCACAAAATATAATGATTTTATATTGAGTGTTGACATTGGTTTTATCCACTTCATGAACATCTTTATAATCTTTACTACGGATAGTTTTTGTCTGTAGCTATAGATCCCCTGTTGCCTCATTATGATTGTTTTTTTTCCCTCAATGCAAGAGAAATTCCCAACTCTTTCTTGTTTGTTTTCACAGCTTTACAAAGACAATCTTTTCAAGGAAACTGCTGAGACGCTCAGTGATCCAAAGTAAGTATTCTCAAGGTGCCTGTCTCGTCTAGCATAATTTCTAATTACATGAGGAGTTTGAAATTTAAGTAAACGTTGGCTTTTATCCCACTATTCATCTTTTATTGGAACAGCTTCACCTATAAACTCTACCCTTATTCCTAAACCTTACCTAAACCCTATTGCAATTCTCACCCTAAATCTATATATTTAATGCAGTGTAGCAGATGTCACTTGGAGGACATTTTAGCTCACAAATGGTTGAGATGAATATGTGATGAAATCTATTTGTACATGATAAATCTTATTTTTGTAAATGTCATGCTTCCTGGGAGAAATTTCAATTGTATAAACATATTTGTGGCTTACACCCAGTAAATAAGATCGATTGATCGATCTGTAATTGAAAACAAGTCAGAACAAATCTTGGAACCAGCGGGATTTGAATTATAGATCGATCAATCGATCTTATTTACTGGGTGTAAGCCATAAATATGTTTATTCAAATGATAAATCTTATCGTAAATAATCTAGATGAATTCTCCATGATGATGATAAACCTGAATTCACTCATAATTTTACTTAAAACAGGTCATTTTCTAAAGAGGAACAAGTTGAGAAGTATTTGCGAGTGGTGAGCTCGTCTCTGCTTGCTCTCAGAGAGTTTATCAATCTCTTACCAGAGGGACAGCTTGAAGGAAGCAAGGAAGAACTGAACACAATTCTTTCTGAAGACAGACTGTGGAAATTTGTTAAGAATCAATCTCCAGAGGTATGTAATAAGTAATAATAAACTGCCCCAAGAAAATATGGTTGCAAAAAGAAACTATTTTCTGTGTAGATTAATTGCAATAAAAAGCAATCACAGGGCTCGAATTTAGCGGTGGCCCGGTGCCAATGGCCACCTGAAACGCTGTCGGGCCACCTGAAATCACCGACTAGATGGCCCGGCTGGCCACCCAAATATTTGGACAGTAATATATAAATTATTTATCAACAACTTGTTTAACCTTTAGATCTACCCGAAACCGAGGCGACATTTATTTTTCCAAGCTTTTCCAAGCGACGCAATCCGATCTATCAAACAAGGAAATGTTTTGTTTCGCATACTAACTTTATAAAAACGATGCACGCCGTCGCGTAGGTACTTAACAAGCCTTCGATTAAGCGGGCGCAGGGCGCAAATTTGCGCTCATAAAACCACCAATTGCGCCCATAATCATCTAAAACTAGACGGCAAGGCGCAAGTGTTTGCCGTGAAAATGCGCCCATAAATTATTAGAACAGACAAAATACACGAATGATTCGTAAAGGGCGCATTTTCACGGAAACACTTGCGCCTTATAAAATCACTAAATACGAAGCTAGTAGAGAGCTCGCGCGGCAAACTGTTCGTGATTCGGGATCGATTGCGAACAGTTTTCCGCGCACGAGCTCTCTACTAGCTTCGTATTTAGTGCTTAATAAGGCGCAAGTGTTTCGTGAAAATGCGCCCTTATATAGGCTAGCGCACTAGACTAGGTACGTACGTTCAGATCATGCGATCGCTAAAATGCTGTGGCGATGGCGCACGCACAGTGTACGTACAAAATGTATCGAAGGATCAAGAAAACAAAATCGTCAAATTGAGAAATAAACAAGCATTCACATAGTCATTAGAGATCTGTCGAGGTTTGTTTGTAGATCTAGTTTATTATTTCATCTCAAATAGAATTAATAATTCTCTTATTGATAAGTTAAGAACACCTACGATGTTCTCGATCATAGTTACTCTCATTTTGCCAGCAGCCGACCTAGCGTTGTTGTGGCAGAAAGCTAGCCGGCCAGCTTCCCACGAGTCCGGTCCCGGTAAAATTGCGCGCGCTGCGACTCTCCGAAGCTAGCTGCGTTGGTCTTGTTGACAAACTCTAGCCCGCTAGGATCGGGCGACGGACCATTCGTGGTATGATGAGAGTGTGTGTGTGCGAGGTACGATTTTGGTTACGAGAACACACGTTACGAATTACGCAACTTTTTAGTATGAATATTTGGTCAGTTTTCTTCTTATTTCTTTGGTTATACAACAATTAAAAAGATAATTTCTTCAAATTTGCTCCTACTGCCGAGAGTGTGGCGGAAGGTTTGTGTGTCTATTCATTTTGCTCATCAATATTTTTAGTACTTTAATTAACTCCAGGAAGCTCCAACACCGGCGCCGGTGTTGGAGCTTCCTGGAGTTACTGTGCAAGTTGATGTTCTTAATCAATCTTTCCTGTTGATCTTGTTAAGATTAAAAAGTTATTAAATTGATCGTAGACCCATTATGAAATTAACTACTTTGCACTTATTTAAGTTGTGTAATTAGTTGTCATCTGTTTTTGGAAAATTGCCCCTGGTTCTTAAGAAATTGCCCCTTGCTCTGGTAAATCCCCGCGGGCAAGGGGCAACTTTTAAAAATAAATTGCCCCTTGCTCCTGGCTGCTTAATCTAAGGCTAGTTTCATTATTAAATGCAGCTCATGCTGCTTTTAACACGTATAATTTATGCATTTTTTTATTAAACATTTGCATTATTTAATAACGCATAAAAGTGGGGCCACCTGAAAATCCATTTGGCCACCCAGATCTCCTACCCAAGTGGCCCTGCTGGCCACCTCAAAAAAAAGTTAAGGGCAAGCCCTGAATCAATATACTAGGTGGCAGTAGACAAGTTTAGAATATATTTAACAAATTTGCATACATTTAGTCACAACCTTTTATTTCTTTCGTTGCAATATGTGGTGCTGTGTAAAATTAGCTTATCTACAGTTAATGAGCAGATAGTATACATATACACGTATGCAGGCCTGTCAATTATAGCACATGCATGTCAATGTAAACATGCCAGTAACAGCACAATCTATGAAGAGACAAGCATTCATGTACATGGACTTGGCCAGTCGCAGGAAGGGCTGCTGTGGCTGTTTCAACGCATCATCAACCATGGACTACTCTGACCAATGGAAGCCACCTATACATTATCTTAAAGCCCCACTGCACTACTTGAAAATAATGCCTAATTGGTGCCTGTTGGTCCTCCATGATCCTCTTTTTCTTATGTTGATTGAGAGCTGAGTTGATGAGATAGACACCTGTCAGTGACCTCGCTGGGTGTTCTAATCCCTCCTGTCCACACAAGAACAGACAGCCTTTAAATTGACTTTCAGCTACATCCCTTTATTTCACTGAAGAGGTTCATCTAATTGATGATGTAACTCAAAAACTTGCTGTGCTGCAAACTTCTTCAGACCTATTTTGTAGCTGGCGCCGTTGCTGATGCAGTTCAACGAAATGGTAGAATGTGATAATACGTTGAAGAAAGAGTATATTGTCCAAAGTCTGCGTTCGTCGTACTGCATCAGCAACAATTCAAGCTACGACATACATGTAGGTCTGAAGAAGCTGGCAGCACGGCAAGTGACGGCTTTCTCAGACGGGTAATTTTTCTACCGATTATAAATAAAGAACTAATTTTCACACATCTCTTTATTTTGTTTCTGTCTTCCAGATCCGTGGTGCCATGTACAGCCTGCTAGGTACCCTATGCAAGGTGATGCCTTCGATCCTGACCCCCTACCTCCCTAAGCTGTGCCCTGCCCTGCTGGCGAGTATGGATGAGACTGAACCTTTGACTGTTGGTCCTCTCTGGGAAGGCATCCTTAGACTCATCTCTTGTGACCTGGTAGGTCTTTGACCCCCTTCCCTCTGTCTCTCTCCTTCTCTCTCTCCTCTCTCTTTTCTTTCTTTCTTTCTCTCTTTCTTTCTTTCTTTCTCTCTTTCTTTCTCTCTTTCTCTCTCTTTCATCTCTCCTCCTACACCTCACCCTTTTTATATCTTTTTTTAACAAAAATTTGAATTTGATCAATGAATTTTTATGAAGCGACTGTATGTTTGATCTCTGATTTATGTCATATTTTTTGTTATCTGAATCTGAATTGCTATTGTATTGTATCTTTGTGAAATGGATCGCAATTTAGCCATTGGCTGCGATGATCTTTTTAATAAACCATTTCTATTCTATTTCATTGTGTGTAATGAGGGTGGTTTCAATCTGTGACAAAGTATGCTGTGTCTCAAGGAGGCAAGAAATGGTGTAAAGAGAAAACACATTACTGAGAGAGTCAACTCCAGGCTTTTTCCTTTATGTCGTGTATCTCAGATTACACCGTAAATGCCTATTTAATGCACAATTGCAATATATTTAATATATTTGCAATGCTTAGTTTTTTCTTAATTTCTTTTAAGAAACATATCGTATGCTGCGTTAGTAATTTGTGCGTGTTGAGTTTGTCCGAACTAGAATGTTCCTGAGCTTTTGCTTCTAGACTGCTTTTCACTTTCCAGATAGTCCCAACAGACCAGTAGAAATGGATAGAAGAAAAAAGTGAAAACGTTCTAGACAATTCATTCCCCAATATTAAAGCTGCATGAACAGTACACTAAATATCATCCTAAAGTGTCACAGTAGTGGGTTTTCATTGGGATTTTGACACCATTTGGGTGTTCGCCCAATGACAGGTGTTGTCAATCACTAAGAGTGGACTTCACTTTTACAACTGACAGGTCTGACAGGTCTGACAGGTGTAATGCACTGTACCCTAGCCTACCGCCATAAGGAATTCTCCTCATATATTATATCAAATTTACCTTACCTTCGAGATATGAAGGCAAGGTGGTGTATTTTCTGGTGGGACCACAGTGTTTGCTGCTTCCGAGACCTTTGCACACACATACATGTACACATGAATTGCTAATTCAACCAAATCTGGTGTCAGCGAATTATGATGCAATACACATGGACACTGACTGTTTTGTGGCTTTAACATTTTTATTTTCTTAGGATTGTTGGAAGCATGTGAACATGAGGAAGGCGGTCCTTCCGAAGCTCTGGTCCGTCCTGCGTAACGGGGGAAGCGGGTGCGCCTCCACCATCTACCCCCACCTCCTCCCCCTCCTCAGCCATCTGCCTCCGGAGGTCAAAAGTCAAGAGGAGGCCTTCTGTCGGGAATTCTTCAACAACTTCAGAGAAGGGTGAGTGCCGTGTACTGTATGGTATCAAAGCGAACCCTCTTTAAAGATGAAGCACCACTCCTGTCATACTGGACATGAACGAATTGGAATTCATCGTTTAGCACAAGACATGCATACATTGTAATAATAATAATAATAATACTCAGTTTTTATATAGCGCTTATTAGAATCCCTATTAAAAAGCGCTTCCAAACTTGGAGATTATTACCCCGGCTTTAGCTGTGCTGCCATTGAGCGCTCTAGCATTTTAAAGAATGATTTCCTGCCAGGTACCCATTTACATCACCTGGGTTGAGTGTGACAAATGTAGATCAATGTCTTGCCAAAGAACGTTGTATTCATCCTTCAGTGATCCCGATTTACTTGCAGTATCTCCAAAGTCATTATGTTAATGACGCTTAAAATAACATTGTTATCATACACTGTATCAATATCGCTATGCTCCTTATTGGCTTGTCCAGATATGGCGCAGTAAACCGCCACCAACAAAAAATAAAAATAAATAATCGGTCACGGATATTTTCCATATAAATGAATGGTGACTGTGCACAAGAAAGGACTTGCCCGTATTCACTGAGCTCTGTGTTATAAGATACAGAAATATAAAGCTTATTACACGTCACGTCATCTTGATAAATGGTTTTGCCGCGTCATATCTTAAGGAGCCTTTAGCTGGCTTTTATGTGTTGAAACTAAAGATTATCATATTCATGAAAATATGGGTTAATGAAAATAAAATAAAAGTTACCGTCTATTTGCAATTTCTTTCTGATGTAGAACATATCTGTTAAATACAAATGTCTTTGTGAATTTGTACACAGATGTACTGTAATTCTTTTGGGTAAAAAATGTGCATATCAACAATAACATCATACCAAGAACTGGTGACTGAATTTGAATTTGAATTATCTCTCTAATTGTTCCTTCATAGCTGCAAGCGTGTTAGTCAGAGCATCAGTGAGAACACAGCCATCTTGAAGTCATTCATGGAGTGTCTTAGATACAGCATTGCTCAGAGTCTCTCCAGTGAGAATACATCTGTTCACACTTATCTCCTTGATCAACAGGTAATTGTGGTAGCGAAAGCAGACGGGAGGGATCAAACATTGATTGGACATTCAGTACATTGTAAAAGTAGTCACCCGAAGAATCAAAAGTGTTTTGAATAGATGCAAAATTCCTATCATTTCGAAAGGGCAGCATTACTGATCAAATATAACAACTTCCCTCTTCAAAATATGTTTGGGGCCCGCAGTAAATCATCTCTCAAAAATGTTAGTTTTGAGATTCAGATTTTCTGCCTTCAGCGGTCCTCCGTAGAGCGTCAAGATTTGGACGTCACAAAGCCATAAAGCATTTTACGCCTTTCCATGATATCTGTATGATTTTTCAGCAAATTATTCCATGTTTTTCAAGAGAAAATCTTTCCATCTGTATATAATTTGTCCATAATTATCAGTTGTCCTGAATTTTCTTTGAGGGACTACTTTAAGCCTGCAATAAATCAATATGTGTAGCCAAGTGTAGTGAGTATGATTTTGTTGCAAATGGTTGAAAACTTACATGTACAGCACCATACTAAATGACTGTGTTATGTAGGTAACTTGCTCTGTATTTAACGAAGACCTACATGAGCAGGTTTATCATTTAATGCAAATTCACGTGATTGATTTGTGGGAAAATGTCTGTACATTTGATACTGCACATGTAGGTGTACCAAGTGAGATTTGTTTGGTCACAGCAGCCTCGTGATGAGTTCACATGTAAACTACATGAACGAGTTCACTTCAAACATCAATGACAATTTCTTCCTGATTAGGCTCTCAGTTTTTTTTTTTTTTAAGGACAAAGAAAGTACTTAGTATGAGGATGTTTTTTGTGTGAGTTATCATTTTTTTGCTGTAATACATGAAAGTGAAGTTTTAGTTTTAGATGTGGTCAGTGCCAGAATAATTATTGAATTTTGTACTATGATCCTGGGCTTGAATATCTTAAAGCCATGCTGTAGTGGAATCACTATCACAAAATCCCCTCTAGCACCATCTCAAGTCAGTTGTAGCAGTACAGTCACATAACTCGCTGCTTCGCTAGCTTTGTTGCCATTTCTCGCATCGAGTCTTCTGTCTGCGAAGTGGAAATTAGATGTTGGGTTATGCACGGTAGGCAAGTTGACCACAAGATGGCGCTGTGCAGTAAACAGTACGCTAGGGCAGAAAGTTCATCAGTTAAGTATCGCTTTAAATCTGTTCTGACATTCTAATTTGTCATTAAAAAAAGAAAGATATTACATGCTCTTGTATTTTTTTTCTAGCTGATGCCTCTACTGAAATCCTCTCTGACTGAAGAGGGCAAGACATGGAGTGTGGTGACCCTTTATCAGCAGACTGGGGCCTTGCTAAACTACCTGTATAAGCAGAAGGTTGGTGATGATAAAGGATCACCAGCTCAACAGGTTTTGGAGACTCTGTGGTCAGGCATCTCTGCCATGTGTGTGGATCATGTGACATCAGCATTGACCAATCAGGAGGCAGGATTGAATAATACTGCACTGTTTGTTGCTGTGCTGAAGGTAACTTTTGAAAAATTGAATGGTAAAGGTAGATTAAAGCTGTTATAGCACAATTGAGGAAAGAGTATGTTTTGTATTTATAATGAGACTAATGTATATGAAAATAAGCAAAGAACTATATACATGTACTGTAGAAGGAAAAGGAGAAATAAATTATATCAAATGATGGAGAGAATGACAGTATTGATTAGTGTGTTCAGTTTTTTGAAATGCTAGCTAAGTGTAAATGATTATTTACATGTTGTAAGATGCATAGGAAAATGCACTGTTATTGTCAACAGTGAATTCTTCATTTGTTCGTAGGATGGATAGTGTTTTGAAGGAATAGCAAAGCATTTTGCCATATTCCATTTTTTGACTTGGACCCATATTCAGGTGTACTGCATATACTATGATTACATAATCATTACAAACAGGGCATCAATATAAAGGGGAATAAACAGGCTTTTCTATGATACCAACATTAGGTATGATAAGATACTAACAAGAGAGATATCTTAAACTCAAACTTCAATTGCAGAACTTTAAAAAAAAGGAGTTTATTTTGTATGAATCCTACTTAGAACCCTAATGCTGTTGAGGTAAAGAAGATGGGAGCCAGTAAGAGAAGAATCAAGGGAGCAAGGATCAGGTTTGCTGTGGAGGAGGAGGAAGGAGAAGGAGAAATAGAAAAGCAGGAACCCTCAGGAAGCAATGGAGATGATAGACTAGGCAAACCACAAACAAACAATGGTCAATCAAAAATAGAAGGTAAGTTTTCTCTATATCATTAATGTTTGATAATCACTGCTAGGAATAGTATAAACATTTACCTTTTTAATAGTGTAGAGGTAAAAATGGAATTGTGAAAAATTGTTTTGAAACCAGTAGATCATCGGACACATCTTGTTCGCTCAAAAATCTTAAATTGTAGAGGAAAAAAAAGTTCATCCTAATAAGCAAGTTTAGAAAATAAACATTTCTTTCCTACTAATTTGCCCAATTCCCAATAAGAAATACATTAAAGTGGTAATATTGATAGAGGTAGATAGATGGATGGATCAGGGACATATCAATAATGTGTAAATTGAGGCAAGTAAACTTGTGCAATATGTGATTTCTTGTTGTAAGATTTCCCTTATTTTATGTTTCTTCTTTTTTCTTTCTTTGTTTACCTTCTGTTTTCTTTTCTCTTCTTTTGAAATTTTCTTTTTTTTTTCTATTTTTTCCTATGTTTTCTCTTCTTTTCTTTTATCTTCTTTTATCTTCTTTCATCTCTTCTCTCCTTCTCCTCTTCCCTCTCATCTCCTCTCTTCTCTTCTCCCAGGTGTAGAATCTAGTACTGAACCATCCATCCAACATCCTCAGCTTCCATCCCTCGTCTCGGACCTCGTCCAGTCATCATTCCACCAAGCGAGGGACTCGCTACCTCATCTTCACTTTCTAGCCCAACTCGTCAGAACTTTTTCCGACCGGACCACCATCCGAACCATGCTCAAAGCAGCTGATGTGAACGCTGCCTGTCCTACTCGTACAGGGAGTGACCTCATTTGCATAGATGCAGCATCAAAGGTTGATGGAGAAGATGAAGATGCAATTAGGACTAGTGGAGATGTAAAGAACATTCAGGATAGTGAGAAAGTGGATGGAAGATCTGAGATAGATAAACAGAATGCGAGGATGAAGAAGAAAGAGGAGGAAGAAAAGGAGGAGGATATCGGCTCTGATGATGATCTCCTTCCCTTGAAATGCATCTATTCATTCCTATTACCATGGTTACTGGATGTTGAGAAGGACAGAGATGCTAGAAAGCAGGAGAAGGTGTTACGAATGGAAGCCATTCTGGACATGACCGTGTCTGTTCTTCTGACTGTCCAAGAGGAGAATCGAATCCTGGTCGTCGATGCTGTGTGCCTCAAAGCGGAGACGCTGCAACTTCTCCATCTGACGATATCCAAGGTAAACTTGGGTCCTGTTTCATAAAAACTTGATATCAATAACACGTTACAAGCTACTGTTATAAGCTACTGAAATCATGGCATCTGATTGGCTGAGAGCACATTTGTCATAGAAATCTAGCATTTGTTATAGATAACAAGTTTTATGAAACGGGCCCCTGGTTCATTTTTATCTCTCCACCACTACTTGAATTGATTCTTACCAAAATTGTCACAAGTCAGTTGTTAATAATTCGGTAAATGCAAAAGATTTGGGAACATCAAGATGATCTACAGCTTGTTCATGCATGATCTGGTATCAAAACAGTCAGCCTTTTTGTTTATTAAGAAATTATATAAACGTAATATGTTTCACATTTCAGTATCTTATAACAAAACAGATAACGTGAACGTGAAGAAGCATTGTTGTGCACAGCTAAGTTTTTCCTTTCCCACTGGAAGAGAAAGAGAGAGAGAGAGAGAGAGATACAGAGAGAGAGAGATACAGAGAGAGACATAGAGAGAGACATAGAAAGAGAGACAGGTAGAGAGAGAGAGAGAGAGAACGAGAGACAGAGAGAGAGACAGAGATAGAGAGAACGGAAGACAGAGAGACAGACAGACAAGACAGACAAATGGACCTACAGAGACAAAGAATGGGGCAAAGAGGAAGAAATCATTACTGCTAACACATTTGTTCTTTTTAGATGAGAGGTAAACCTGAGCTTTCCTCAACGATGGACACCTGGCTCCAGTCTGATCTGTTTGGTGAGAAACTCCTATCCATCCAAGATGAACTCTGTCGTCTCACCCTTGAAGGACAGCTGGAACAGAGCTCTGTGGGATGGAAGTTCATCTCTCTGGCCCTGTCCTCCGGGAAACATGATGGTACAGACGACGGACTAGTTTAATTTCTCCTTACTTTGTTTTTCCAGTGTTGAAAATTGTGTGCTCGATCTTTTCATGAAAAACCAAACAATGCGTGATTCTATTATAAATAGCTTATTGAGAATAGATGCATGAAGTAGAAATATTTATGTTAAGTTTCCAATAGATAAAGCAATATCCCTATAGACTGATCATGAGAACTGTTGGCATTGCTGTGTATATTTACATATACGTCATTGTTGTCATATAGGTCATGGCTGACCCGTTGTGACCCATGTGATGAGACCTTTCCATCGGCATCTGTCTCCTGCAATCCGGTAGAGTGTATTGAGAGGGTGGCCAGTGATATTCCTATTAAAGACCGCCACTCCCATCTTAGCTTGGGTCTTCCTTTGCATTTACACTGACATTAATTTATCTCTGTAATTACTTTGTTTCAGAACCTCTGATTGGCACCACCTATGCCGAGCTGCTCCTTGTAGGCTTCTACCATGCTCTTACTAGACCGGATGTTGTCACCACGGCAACCCAGTGCATCAGTTTCATATGTGATGTCACTTCCAACTTCTTCTCTGCCGTTAAGGTTAGTATATAAATGAGAATGCTAGGGGTGCATTGGTGAAGGTGCACTGCATACAGGTTGAGTTACAACTGGATAATGAATGAGACTTGTTGAGTTCATTATACGGCTCAAAATGAAGAAGATTCCTGTCCAGAAGAATACGACCAAAAGAGAAGTTAGATATTTTTAAATTCTATCAAAGTCGATAGTTAATGGCCAGATAGTTATAGTTTGAAGTAGAAGGTACATGTACAGGGTGTAAATGATTTAAAGACTAAATCGTTTATTGTTCATTTTTTTCTTTCCTCAGGGATGCATTCATCTCTCATCATCTACTGATCTTCTCTTGGCCATCTTTCAACTGGAATGCAGAGATGCTCAAAATCTCTCAGGTATGTTATGGTCTAATTGTGTAGTCCTCCTCCTCCTCCTCATCATCACCATTGTCATTGTCATCATTATCATTATCATCATTGTCATAATAACTATCATCTTTATCATTATAACCATTATCTTCATATAAATTATCATCATCACCACTATCATCACCACCATCATAATCTTCATTTTGTTTTGTCACCATTATCATCATTACCATCATCATCATCTTCATAATCATGATCATTATCACCATCATCACCACTATCTTCAATGTCATCATCACCACCATCATAATCTTCATTTTGTTTTGTCACCATTATCATCATTACCATCATCTTCTTCATCATTATCACCATCATCATTGTCATCGTCATCATCGTCATCATCATCATTATCATCATCATCTTCTTCATCATTATCACCATCATCATTGTCATCGTCATCATTGTCATCATCATCATTATCATCATCATGGTCATCTTTATTGTTAGCATCATCATCATCATCATTGCCATTGTCACCATAAAGATCCCCTTCACACCAACAACAAAAATGAATAGGAAACCAAAGTCCAAATTTGATAATGATACCTTGTATTGTCTGAAGCAATTTCACCAGGTGTCATCAATAGTTTTATATCAACACTTTATATTATGACCTGCACACTTTGTCAACAAGTAATGTTCAAGATTACAACTGTTTCATTGACCTCTTTTCATTGTAAGATTGATTGGTATTATCATTTTCAAATCTAGACTCTCAACAGCTGAAAAACGTTTTGCAGTAGCTGCATCAAAGACTTAGAATAGCATCCCTCTTTCCATAAGGAAAATTACCTGTCTTACCACCTTCAAAAGACCCCTCAAAACTTACGTTTTTCCCCAGTGATTTATGTGATCTACTGAGACTACATTTTTTGTCCTCTTTTCATATATTTGTTTTTGTAAGCGCTATGGTACTTATTGTTTTTAGCGCTCCTAAATATCAATATTATTATTATTATTATTGTTTTTGTATTCGCTAGGTTCATTAAAGGAGAAAGTTCGTCAAACTTGGGCTCAAGGAGTGCAGTCTTTGGTGAAGCAGACTGGTGGGTTGCTCACTGAACAAGGTCTGCTTGTCAAGACTACTCAGTGGATCAAACAAACATTGAATGACAAAGAAGGGAACATACACCAGTAAGTTCATCTCACTATGAACATGACGGACAAAGAAAGCGGACAAAATATACAGTTCCTCATTCTACCTTCAACAATTGATATGGTAGACAAAGGAACATTGCTTCACTGCTATTATATAAAAATGTGTAGAACAGGTGTCACATGCATATTCACCTGTTCTACACAATTTTACATAATAGCAGTGAAGGGATGTTCCTTTGTCTACCACAGCAATTGTTGAGGGTAGAATGAGGAACTGTATATTTTGTCCGCTTTCTTTGTCCGTCATAGTGTCTGATGATGTTGCATACTTTTATACTCCCTACCTCAAATTATCATAATGCTATTTTAACCTAAAAAAGAATACTTATATTTTCAGTACCCTTCCCTTTCCCACCCTATGCGAATTATGTAATGTTGATCATGTCAACTGGAACATTATTGTGTATAGATTGAGAGCATATGTATAAACAAAGAAGTTGATTGTATGCTAAATTGCAGCTCAACAAGAATACAACAAGAATACATCAAGAGAATATTAATGAATGTGTCATAATACCGATTTGATTAATGTTACAGAAAGGTCATCCCAAACATTCAATATTTAAAAAAAGGTGATATTATACACTCCATCTCTCGTTTCTAATTTACCGTTACATGACATATTTTAATAGCTATATATTTTATTTACTCAGACAGTGTTTTCCAATGTAAAGGCAATAGGATTTTTAGTATTCATGCAATTTTCTGTTCCCTGTTATCCTATAACTGATTGTACTTTACTTTATATACATTTGTTATGTGATTATTCTTTGATATTAAATGTCAAGTTTAACTCTCAAGTTCAAGACCTAAAAATGTAAATAATGCAACAGCAGTAGTAACTTTCATACTGAGTTTAAGAATTGTATTTGTCCATGGATACAAAGTACTATTCCTTTTAAATCCTGAATTCCCATTTCCAAATAGGTTTGAGCAGTTGGGTTTAACCGCGAGTGCCTTTTTGGCAGCCATCTTGGATGGGTTGCCTGGCAACCATGATGACAGTGGTCAGGATGTCATGAAGACTCTATTGGAATCTCTGCTTCCATCTGAAACTGAGTGGGGTAGTCACAGACTGGAGCTCTCCAATCAGGTGAGTGAAGGGAGTGTGAAGGCTCGGTGGTAGAGAGCAGTGGGCTCATAACTGGGAGGTTCAAGGTTCAAAACCAAGTTAATGCATTAGGGTCCTTTAGACTTCCTTACCAAGACGTTTGGATCGGAGTTAAAGCTTTATGCTCCCCTTGTTCCTAAACCTAAAAGATTGTACTTCCTGTAATTGCTGTAAATAATTCATTAATCAGTGAACAAATGGAAGAACACTGGTTTTGGATAAATTTGTCATTACTTGACAAAGGTTTAAAGCCAAGAATGTGTATATTTTGTATCTCCTATGGTTCTTTCATTATTACTACTTCACTTGTCGACATAGACAAGTACAGGTATGTTTATAATGAAATCTCAGAAATACATACATGTACACTGTACATGAAGTTGTGCGTGGATATGGATGGATACAAATTTCACAATTCGCGTTCATGTGTTTGAACCTGTGCATTTTTCTGATGTGCAATTTTTTCTTCTTTTCATTTTACAGTGGATATCCTCTGCAGTGATTGGTCAACAAATGACCCAGTGTGACCCTCCACCTCTGACCCAAACTGACACGACCCATGCACCACAGGCACTGAAGCTAGCTCTGTTTGTCAGCACTCTTACATCAGATCTCAACAAAAAAGTTCAAACAATCGGTGCATCTTCAGGAGAAGAGCATGGGCAGGAGGACGGGGACGAGGGCGAGGTCATCTCCATGGAAACCAGTGGGTTGCCATGGGAATGTGATGCCTTGCAGTCTGCCATCGTTGAAGTCATGTACATGAGAGAGTGGTGTCAAGCTATGACCGGATTTGAGGCAGCTCCACTGAAGGTACTTCTACATTTAAAGCTTAATTCATGACACATTTATTACTCATAAACAAATTTGTAAATGTCCCATAATTTTTTATTTTTCTCCAGTCATGTTGACACATCAAATTTTCATCAGAATACTTGGAACAATTCCAATGTCTATGTCATGTTTTTCTTGTTGGATTCATCCACCTGTTTATGATGCCCTACTTGATTGCCCAGGAAAGAGATTAGTCCTTTTCACCAAGAAATACAAATTGCTTTGCCAGAAGTTTATGCAGCCCATGTTTTTTGCTGTAGGATTTCTCTTTTACCCTGTGCACTATAACTTGAAAGCCATTTGTAGTGAATTGCCTTAGATTCAATAAATTTGATATTCCATAGTGTTTTCTGGTTC
Organism: Strongylocentrotus droebachiensis; assembly: GCA_035222895.1. Classification (NCBI taxonomy): domain Eukaryota; kingdom Metazoa; phylum Echinodermata; class Echinoidea; order Camarodonta; family Strongylocentrotidae; genus Strongylocentrotus; species Strongylocentrotus droebachiensis. The sequence goes on along the minus strand of JAVYIG010005988.1, from coordinate 99,840 downwards.
ATTATTTATATTCCTGTCATTTTTAGAACAGGCAGGAGCTGTACTGTCACATAATTTCACGTACCGGTACATGTATAACCATGCAAAAAATGAATAGCAGGCATACATTGTTAGCTGTCTGATTTATATAGTGCTCTTTCAATTTCAAGTAAATATTCTATTAATCACTTCGCTGTGTATTGTTATTGCTTTTTGAGATAAATTTCATCACAAATTGAAGCTTGAACATCCATAATGCATAATGCTTGTTGTAGCTTTCATATCATGTTGACTTATTCTTTATCATTCACTGCTTTTACAAGTTCTTATCAGTGAATCTTAATGTTATTCCAATGTATTTAGTTCGCAATCTCGTTAAACATTTCTCCTATATAGAATCGGATTGAAGAATGTTTAACTCTGTCTTTAATAGGATATAATCTCTGTGATCTTGTTGGATTGAGAAAAAAACACACCCCATTTCCTGTCAACAATTTTTGATCAAAATTGAGTCCTAGCCAGCTCTACCTGGAATCCATGTAATACCCATGCCTACAAAGCACTTTGTCAAGCTGTCACATTTTCTGGAATCATGACTTTGCCTGTCAAGAGTTTTGCAAAATATATTAGGATTTGCATTATTCTGTCAGTCTGTGTCATCACAATACATATTGTTTACTCTTGTCAAATTTCCACGGTCCTTTGACGCAACGCCAGGAATTTTTGCAACATGTTGCTAAACATTTCTCCTATATAGAATCGATTGAAGATGTTTAACTCTGTCTTTAATAGGATATAATCTCTGTGATCTTGTTTGATTGAGAAAAAAAACACCCCATTTCCTGTCAACACTTTTTGATCAAAATTGAGTCCTAGCCAGCTCTACCTGGAATCCATGTAATACCCATGCCTACAAAGCACTTTGTCAAGCTGTCACATTTTCTGGAATCATGACTTTGCCTGTCAAGAGTTTTGCAAAATATATTAGGATTTGCATTATTCTGTCAGTCTGTGTCATCACAATACATATTGTTAACCCTTGTCAAATTTTCACGGTCCTTTGACGCATTGCCAGGAATTCTTGCAACATGTCGCTAAACATTTTTCCCGTAATAATATAGAATTGATTGAAGAATGTTTAACTCTGTCTTTAATAGGATATAATCTCTGTGATCTTGTTTGATTGAGAAAAAAAACACCCCACTTCCTGTCAACATTTTTTGATCAGCCCTAGCCAGCTCTACCTGAAATCCATGTATAACCCATGCCTACAAAGCACTTTGTCAAGCTGTCACAATTTTCTGGAATCATGACTTTGCCTGTCAAGAGTTTTGCAAAATATATTAATTTTGCATTATCCTGTCAGTCTGTGTCATCACAATACATATTGTTAACCCTTGTCAAATTTTCACGGTCCTTTGACGCATTGCCAGAAATTCTTGCAACATGTCGCTAAACATTTCTCCCGTAATAATATAGAATTGATTGAAGAATGTTTAATTCTGTCTTTAATAGGATATAATCTCTGTGATCTTGTTTGATTGAGAAAAAAAACACCCCACTTCCTGTCAACATTTTTTGATCAGCCCTAGCCAGCTCTACCTGAAATCCATGTATAACCCATGCCTACAAAGCACTTTGTCAAGCTGTCACAATTTTCTGGAATCATGACTTTGCCTGTCAAGAGTTTTGCAAAATATATTAATTTTGCATTATCCTGTCAGTCTGTGTCATCACAATACATATTGTTAACCCTTGTCAAATTTTCACGGTCCTTTGACGCAATGCCAGGAATTTTTGCAACATGTTGCTAAACATTTCTCCCGTAATAATATAGAATTGATTGAAGAATGATTAACTCTGTCTTTAAAAGGATATAATCTCTGTGATCTTGTTTGATTGAGAAAAAAAAATACCCCACTTCCTGTCATCATTGTTTGATAAAAATTGAGCCTTAGCCAGCTCTACCTGGAATCCATTTAATACCCATGCCTACAAAGCACTTTTTCAAGCTGTCACATCCATGTTCATATGTTTATAAAAAAAAAAAAAAAAAAAAAAAAAAATTTAGGAACAATCTAATTTTTTCAAAGGCTATCATGAGGAAGGGAGGCATTTCTTAACTTTGCAAATTAAAGCATTCAGAATTTTTTGCATTAAAAAAAAAAAAATCATTAAATAGAGTACCGTATTTGCCGGCGATAAGGCCGCAATGCCGCATAGGCCACACCCCGACTTTGACATTTCAAAGAGGGAAAAAAAAAAAAAAAAAACAACGGACAAAACAAAATAATCGTAATTTTCTTGTAAAACACTATTTTTTTTTTACAAACTGATACCAAATTCATCAATATTCTTATAATTTACCAGAAGTTTAGCTCAAAAAGTGATCGCGGGCAGATTTGGTGTCCGATATATACCCCTACCACAATGTACGGTGTAATGCGAAACTGCATGAAATGGAAAACAAAATGGCGACTTGGATGGATGCTTCGCGGCAGCTCCGTTAAATGGTCCCTTCCTTTAGTTTTGCAATGCATTGGCACGAACTTAGATCAAGATCTATCAGCAAATGTTGGTTTAGCAATTCGTATTCATGTCAACAATGCAAGATAAAATTTTCGGTAAAGTGTACGTGTTGAAATGTCCTGTACCATAGTGGTATAGTTATTGTACCGTTTGTAGTCCCATATGTGCAAATTCGTGCTGGTTTTGACTTGATTTTTTTTTTTTTTTACTCTTTCGCCGTAAAGGCCGCACCCCGACTTGTTGATACTTTCTCTTCCAAAAATACTGCGGCCTTTATGCCGGCAAATACGGTAAAGAAATAAGGATACATGTAGAGTCTGATCTAACAGACTACTTTTTATATTATATTACATGTTGCGTCCCCAAGTGGTCTTCCAAACTATGTTAATCTGCGCACTTTGCAAGACAAGTTAAATTTATTACAGCCTTTGGTCCCTGCTGGACCCATTAAAATAAAAACATCATAGGGTTTATGTATATATCATAGGGTTAAATGTCAGAGAACAAATGTAGGGTCTGTGCTACAGACTAGTTTCAGCATATAATTTGCAGGTCAGATCCCCACGTGGACCTTCTAACCAGGGATCCCAACTCTTTGTTCTAACCAAGTTGACCTAGACTAGATGTATACTCTATATAACATTCCATTCAAAGGAGTAATAGTCTGTTTCTTAAGACTAGATTCCTAATTGGCCTATCTATTAACCTACTGTATGTATCCCTCCTATAGCTGGCAGCTGGTACTGCAGTCATAACATCACCATCTGACTACTGCCTCCAGTTACCAAAATATTAATTTGATTTTTATTTATAAACAGAAAATGAGAGAAACAAATCAGTGGGGAAGTAATAACTTTTTCAAGTTGTAAATGATCGAATACAATTTGGCTCTCTGAGATACCGTACCTTTCAAACATCTCTCTCATTTGCCTTGCCCTTGTTATTCAGATGTTATTTTGCTTGCTTGTTGATAAATTACCGTATCTGTTTATGAAAATTAGATTTCCAAGTGGCCTTCCTAACCTGTTAACCTGTGGATCTCTCCTTTTATAGCTAGCAGCTGGTACGGCAGTGATTATGTCATACTATGCACATCTCTCCATTTGCCTTGTTATTCAAATTTTATTTTTCTGGGTTGTTGATATATTATCTGTTTATGAAAACTAGATTTACAAGTGGCCTTCCTAAAAACCTGTTAAGGTACTATGTCTCATTTGAAGCAAACATCAAATTCTGTAGAACTTTGCAGGAATTATGAACATGTCACGTATGTCCTATCTGTGAAATTTAAACGTTAGCAGTGTCCTAATATTCAAATTATGCAAGGAAACCCATTTACTTTCTAGACTTCACTGTCAGACACTATTGAGTGAGTGACTGACTTTTTTCCTTCTCTTTGGTAATAACATACCCGGTACATAAAATGAGCTGTAAAGGGTACATGAGCATTTGTCTACATCAATAACCTAGTTCTTGTAATGGCCAAAATTAAACTGATTGAATCTTTGTGCAGCACATAACGTACGCCCATTCGGTATAAGGGTCTGAAAATCAGACCATTACTTTAGTGATTGCAATCACTGAAGTCAATTAAAAAACTAATGGTCGTTATTTTCCCACTTATAGACATTTTCAAGCCCATCCATTTTGAGGGAAGTTTTAAATATTATCTTTCAAATGCCATTGGAATTAAACCTTTTCATTTTTTTGGCCTGCCAATGGAACATGGTACCTTTAACCTGTGTTAAACCTGTATTTCTCCTTTAGCTAGCAGCTGGTACGGCAGTCATTGCGTCATACTGTACATTTCAAGCACCTCTTCCATTTGCCTTGTTATTCAAATGATATTTTTCTTGGTTATTGATAAATTATCTGTTTATGAAAGCTGTCTCCGTAAGTGGCCTTCCTAACCTCTTTAACCTGAGTGTACATGTACCTCCACTTAGGCTGGCAGCTGGTACGATAGTGATTTCATACAGTACATGTACCTTTTAAAGCGATTGGGTATCTTTGTCTCAGATTCCTGGATTTAGCTCATGCTGCAATCATAATTATAAACCTTTAGGTCAGTCAGGAATTCCATGACTTTTACAAGCCAATCGCCTGTCTGATTATCAAGATATTTATGATTGAAATTCAAAATTTCAAAAACACTACATTCTATTGGGGAAAGTGAGTATGGTAAAACCGGTCACTCAAAGTTTTTTACTTATTTTATCATTTTGAAGCGCAATTTTGTTAGAACTTCAATATTACACCATATCACAGACACTGATATGACACTGAAATGACACGTAAGGCCATGCATCTCAGATTTGTAAAACTGGAAACATTGTTAAGCAATGCCTTTAAACACCTCTGCCATTTGCCTTGTTGTGCATCTCTCCTTTAGCTGGCAGCTGGTACGACATAACCTGGCCTTCCTAACCTGATAAAGCCTAAGCCCACTCCAAAAATAATTTGCTCTTAATAGTTTAGCAGAAAAACAAGAAAAACAGAGCAAAAATAATTGAGTAAAATCGGATAACTAATAAGGAAGTTATGAATTTTTGAAAAAGTATGGAACTTAGAAAATCACTACACAAATTGTCAATTGGGTTATCAGTTCGTAACGTCATTGCCTCACTATTTATCAATTGCTCTATATAGTTTTATCCCCCAAAACTTGATGTCCCCATGGCTATGACCAGATTATTTGATTTGTATCATATTGCGTGCATGATATTTCACAAAATCTTTTATGAACTTTGAAGAATTTATATTTTTTTCTGAATATTGTTCAATGATTTTTCTATAAATATTTTATCAAAATTCAAATTTTTCATGATTTAACTGAAAAAAATTACTCAATAGGCGGTGTCACACAGAAAAATCCTGACCCATCTTGAATAAACCAGATTTTAGAAATCTAGTTTTTTCATTTACGTCGGTGACAGACAGGCTACGAATAATCTGGATACCGGTAACTAAAATCTTGATCCTTGATGGGCCATTGCGCATGCGCCGTTTAGGTAGATAAGCATTGTGACATCACAAAGTAACACGTCTCATTAAATGCACGCTAATATAATTGTGCGCGGGTCATTGAAAGCGCGTTGACTTTACACTGACCTTAAAGGGGATTATTTCAACATTGGTGTCAGACAGAAAAATCCCTTTAAAAAACCCTTGAAAAATCCTTTCAAGAGAGAATTATCTTGCTTCATATGAGGATTTTTGAAGGGATATTTGAAGGGATTTTTTAAGGGATAATTGATGACAGACAGCCAATTAAGAGGATAACTAAAATACGGATAATTAAAATCCAGATTTTTGGCCTCTGTGTGACACCGCCTTATATTAGTGCATCCACACAAAAAGATATTACTATCAATATAACTTGGAAGCTGGTGTGAAGAAATAAGATTTTTAGGGGGAAAATTGGAAATTTATATTATCAATATAAAGAAAACAATTAGTGGATAGTGAGGCAATGACGTCACAGTCTCATGAGTGAGTTGCCAATTTGTCTTGTGAGTCTTTAAGTTTTCATGTCATTTGCTTTGTTATTCAAATGTTATTTTTCTTGGTTGTTGATAAATTATCTGTTTATGAAAACTGTCTTCCCAAGTGGCCTTCCTATAAACCTCTTTAACCTTTGTGTATCTCTCCTTTAGCTGGCAGCTGGTACGGCAGTGATTACCTCACCACCTGACTACTGCCTCAAGTTTCCACATACCTTCAGTCAGGCAACAGAGGACATATGGGGTCACCTGACACCTCCTTTATGGCAGGAGCTGTTTGGCATCGTTCTCGATAGGTGAGTCGGCTGTAGGATGAAATATGACAATGTCATGTTATATCCCCAGTTGTGAGCCAGAAGCCCATTAAATCTGTGGTTAAATGTATGAGTTAATCCCTTCTATCCCTTCTATTTTTATGAGTCATGTACGTGTTCATGTATATGTACATGTTATGGGAGGGTTAACATTATAATAGCTGACTTTATGATAACAATGGAAGTCTGGATTTAGAGTGTGATTAATGTATCACAATGTAAATTATTACATGAACAAATATTTTAACTTCATCTATTACTACCATTGAGATTTATTTTCACTCTTTTTCTGCCATGACTTTGATGAATTTCAATGTTAAGCACAATCTATTAATTCGATTATGATAAACAATACTACATGTTATTCATAGAATTATTTTCTAAGTAGTTGTATAGATTAATGATGTTGATATTCAGTTCTTTAATAGTGTAAATCGCTTATTTAACAATGTTTCTATGCACCTTCAACACGATAGCAACTACATTTATACAAAATTGATCTAAGGAAATTTCAATAAACTATTGAAATGTGTGAACATGATAATGAAGAATTACTTAATTTGAACCTGATTTCTATGGGACATTCAATAGGGTATCAGAATCGCCCTTGAGTTGATTTTCGAAAATAGTTGCAATCATGTTTTTCCAAAAAAGATTTGAATCATTACCCCAGCTCTAGCCTAGGTTACTGCCCTTATATTAAAGGGGTCGTTCAAGCATTCATGAAACTTCTCACTACTGGTACCCATTTACTTCACCTGGGTCAAGTGAGGCAAATGTAGATTAATAATAATAATAATAGCTAGTTCTTATATAGCGCTTTTCAGGACCGAAGGCCCTCTCAAAGCGCTTTACAGATATATATATATATATATATATATTATTACCCCGGTCATCGGATTCCGGCTTACCCGCACACAATGTATGCACATTCTCCACTCCCTGGGGAGCATTCCAGCCAGGCACCATTTTTACAAGCGCACACTGAAAGCACATTAGCTTTCGCATCCTACCGGGTACCCATTGGGTGGAGAGTGGCAAATGTAGATCAATGTCTTGCCAAAGGACAGTAGTAGACCTTGTGATCGCGGACCTTGTGATCCACAGTCCGGTGACATATCCACTCGTCCACGACACCTCTAATGCTGATGTTAGTGTGTGGCAGAGATTTGATCCCCTATCATTGTGATCGACAGGTGACTTATCCACTAGATCATGAAACCTCTGTGATATAATCCAACATTTCATCCTTTGAGAGCCTGAAGGGCATTAAAGGGATTGGGTATCTTTGCCTCAGATTCTAAACAAAATCCTGGCTTTAGCTCATGCTGCAATCATAATTACAAACGTTTAGGTCAGTCAGGAATCCCATGACTTTTACAAGCTGATCGCCTGTCTGTAAAGCGCTTAGGCACATTGTTGGATCGGTGTATTGAGCGCTATATAAAAAAACAGATTATTATTATTATTATAAAGATATTCATTATTGGACTTAAAAATTTCTAAAACATTTTTCCCCAACGGTTTTTATAACACTACAGTCTATTGGGGAAAATGAGTGTGGTAAAATCGGTCACTCAAAGATTTTTACTTTTTTGAGGCACTTCATGATCATTTTGAAGTGCAATTATTTTAGAACTTCAATATTACACCATATAATGCCACCATTTAATGCCCTTCTATTTCTCATCCAACAATATCTTGTTTTCTTTGTTTCACCAGGTCTCTGAAGTCGGGTGGCCTGTGGTCTTATGTTCTCGACCGTTTCATCGATAACAACTTCAAACACAATGACGAAAAGGCAAGGATTAATATATGGCAGCCCATGGACTCTCCCAATGAGTAGGTTTATCTTTGTTATTTCATTTTTCCTTTTTACTTCTTATCTATTTTTGTTTTGTTTTGTTGTTCCTGTCCAAATTTAGCATTTTTTTTGCACAGGTCTGGAATTTGTTGTTGTTTGGGTATATATCACTTAATATCCTTTTCCTTTATTTATATATATATTTAGAATAATTAGTCCCAATTCTTTTTGAAAGTCTACCCAAAAATTTCTCCTGGTTAGTGCTGGCCTGCATTGGCCAATCAAAGTTCAAGCTACTTTACATGGCCAAAATTAGTTTATCTTTTTTATGTTGAATTTTTTAAAAAGGAAGTCAATCCTGATATTAAGTTGATTTTCATATAAAAAATAAAAATTTAGAGAAACAAATCGATGGGAATTGGCAACTCTCTGACATACTTTCAAACACCTCTACCATTTGCCTTGTAAAATTTATTTTCTTGGTTGTTGATGTAGGAAATAACCTCATTATATACAGATTTTCCTTAAATGTTCAGTGCTCTACCACTCTCATTCGTCTGCATTTTGTTAAAGCCAACTTATTATCTGGGTGGACTGCTCCTTTAAACAGTTCTTTTCAGTAATTTTTATGTCAAAATGTTATTTTCCTCATATCCATTCACAGGCCATGGCTTGAGATCTGTAGTGTGGAGATGCTACAGACTGTTGAAAGACTGGTGCCACATTTCAGTGACAGACAGTGCCAGGACCTTGCTGGATGCCATGCTGGTATGCTGGTGTCGTGTGAAGGAGATTGGATCACCAGCCTGTGTGGTGAGCATTCAACACTCACTGCCTATCCCTCTGATTTTAACCCTTTGAATGCTGAACTATTTCATTCCCATAAGGTTGAACACAGGAAATGTCTGGGGAGTGTTTCACAAAGACTAAGATCGACTTTAAGTTGGACTTAATTATGGCAGGCTGTTAATGCCACTGTTTGCTCTCACCATTATGATCTCTAGCTATTTTATCTTTCAATAATTAATTATCAACAAATGTAAACTCTGTAGATTTGTGACCATGATGTGTATGTCCCTTGAGAGACCAATGCCAGTAAATGGTGAGAGAAAACAGTGGCATGAATGTCCAGCTATTGTTAAGTCCAACTTAGGGTCAATCTTAGTCTTGGTTCCCATAGGCAATGGATTGAATAATGACACTTGAAGTTAAAACGTTGTCCTAAAACTTATGCAAACTTCATTTGAAGTGCATGCATATCAGCTGAATTTAGATAGACTCCTATTTCATCAGCGAGGTATCTAAAAAAACTCCATGAGGACTACAACATTATTTAGAACTAAATATAATGAAATAGAGCTGCATACAAAATGATACAATCCACCTTACTTTATAGGAATTAAGTGAATTGAGTGTGCTGAATGTTGGAAGATCTAAGATTAATCATTCATTCATTCTCCAATTCATGCATTCATTCATTCCTTCGTTTGTTTGTTTGTTCTTTCGTTCGTTCGTTCGTTCGTTCGTTCGTTCGTTCGTTCGTTCGTTCGTTCATTCATTCATTCATTCTTCAATTCATGCATTCATTCATTCCTTCGTTCGTTCATTTTTTACTCATTCATTCATTGATTGATTGATTCATTCATTCATTCATTCATTCATTCATTCATTCATTCATTCATTCATTCATCCAATTATTCATTTATTTGTTTATTTATTAGTATCTTGTTGTTGTTTGTTCAATCAGGAGGACTCACTAACCTGACAGTGCTAGTCAGGTGTATCACCATGAATCGTGCTGGTCCTGGTGCCCTGCCTGACCTAGCTTTGAGTACCCTGAGACAGCTGCAACACTGGAGAGAGAAATCCAACTCGGTCTTCCTTTTCAGTGGGTGAGTCAAGACAGTGGATTCACAATCCACAACGTGAACGCCATCTTGAGACACCAGTGTTTAGTTGTTTTCACGTGATGCATTATGGCAAAAAGTTAACAAAAATATTAGCTTTGGCATATTAAATTGACTGCCAACAACAATATGGTTATTTGTGTTCACAATCAAACCAAATTTCCAGTCAGAATCAATTGATGGGTGAGTTTTGACCTTCAAATTCAATTTGAATTGTGAGCTGATATCGGAACAATCAATCGTGTTGGAATTATTACGCAGTTCGGACCACTTTTGTCATTTCGATTGGTGGCTAGTGTTTTACTGCACTGCACTGGTTGACAGATGCTGACCAACAAGCTGAACAAATTGGCCTGTTGCAGCTTTCTGGTGCAATCTCACTTTAACAGAAGTAATAGTTAGAGCTCATATCTTGAATATATGTGGAAACTCTATCAAACACTGTACAGAGCCAATTTCTTTTGGTGACACAGTCAAACCTGTCTAAAGTGACCGCCCAAGGGAAACACAAAAAGTGGTCTTTGAAGACAGGTTCCTTTGGTACATATTTCCATGAGAAACCATTTTCAAGGGAAACAAAAAATGTGGTCTTTGTAGACAGGTGGTCACTAAAGCAGGTTTGACTGTAGTACAATTCATTATGAGAGGACAAATATTTGTTATTCTGCAATTCAAATGTTTCATTGTAATTAAAAACTTATCTATGAGTTTGAATGTCAGAAGCTTTTTACTTTGACTTTGACTTCTCTCAACACTGTGCAATATCTTTCTTCTATAAAAAGCCAGAGAAGACGAGGAATCTTCAATAAAGTTTGAATTTCATTGTTGATTTTTGAACAGTAGATTTGGAGTCAGATTTGCAATAGCAGGAAAATTGTGAATGAAATAATATATATAATTCAACATGATGCAATACCGGGTGCATTTATTAAAATTTTGGGAAAAGATGTGTTTTTAATGAATACGACTCGAAATGTTTATGCACAGGGAAGAGTTGGAAGGGGCCTCCTCAGAACAACTGTGTCTCAACATCAAGATGGTCCAGCTAGTGACATGTGTTGTTGAGAAGATCCCTGAAGAGCTGGAGTCACATGACTGGGATTTCATCCTCTGTTCTCTGGTTTCATGGGTTCAGGTCAGTGAACTTTCTCCTTTCTCATACAAGACATGTACTTAAACTAATATAGAGCTGCCAACCATTCCGTTTTTGCCAGAATTACTTTGTTTTTTCCTCCCAATTACGGTATTACGTTTTTTTTTTTTTAATTCTTAATTTTTTTAATTAATTTTTTTTACATACCAGACATCAAACAACTGCCCTAAAATGTTGATTTGATCACAAATTCAATAGAAAACTAAGTTTAAAACATACTTGAATACATACTTAAAGAGAAAAATATTATCAAAAAGAATGAAATACCGGTACTGATAATACCAAAATTCAAATGGAAAAAAAACAGCATAAGGACTGAACATTTCTGCATTGGTAGTGTGTCGCGCGTGGTTGTAAGTTTCGTTTTTATGAATTCCTTTTTTTTGCTTGAAATTCCTTTTTTTGCCATCATGATTCCTTTTTTGGTTCGCACAAGGTTGGCAGCTCTGCTAATAATTATGATAATTATTTATAATTAGAGTGCGAATGAATAATCGCTTGTTGTCTAGGTTACTGATTTTATACAACATATTCTGCACATGAGGTTCACTGCAAAATCATTCAAGCAATGGATTGGAGTAGTGCAAATTCAGTGTTTGGCGCTGATGTGATCACCATGCCATTGTTGATTGTTAAAGGTATTACAAAGTTTTGGTATAGGGGTCATGAATTTGGTTCAAATTAACATATTGGAAGCATATGCATTCCTACAATGTTCATTGATCATTGTCGCGGTTGAAATCGAGTCTAAAGTTATGAAATTGTAAATAATAAACTCTTTATGTTGTATAGCTCCCTCTCAAGGTCAAGATATCAATTTAGCTATGAAACAATGTTTCTTTACTAAAATCGACCGATTAGCTATTCCCGTTTCGAAATTATATCTCACAACTACATATTCTGAGATTTTCATGTTCGCAGCTACCATTGTACGGCCATAAGCGCCATTTGAAATTTATCAACATTTACCGGGAGCACCGGTAAATTTTTATATTCAATTTTTCTCGAAAACAGATTGTTTTAGAGGCTAATTTTTTTAGTGCTTATAATAGATCCACAGGGGCATCCAAATATATCAAAATTGTAAAGATTCACTATCCACCCAATTTTCAAAATTTCCCAATACTTTGTATTACCTTTAACAACTTGGCCAGTATAGATGACGTCACACTCAGGTACTCTATAGCAGTCTGCAGGCAAAGACTATAATTTGACACTTTACCACGATTCCTAAAACCTTGAGCAGAGAAGCAGCTTGTATTAAGTACAGAGCCTATGCAGTATGCTGGCGGACTAGTCTCACAGTGCAGACACTGTTTCGCACAGCTACTGACAAGGGTCTGTGCTTGCAAACTACTTGTATAGCGCAAGTCACAAATGAAGAGCTCAGTTCCAAAAGGTACCATATCCATAAATCCAAGTTCTGAGAAAAACATGATTTTAAATTATCATAGTTAGCACTGTCAGTTTGGAATGATACCTTGGCTGATTATACTATTGTATGATACAAGTATAAAACCACTCTTTAAAAAAATATTAGTCTGCACAGATATTTTCCATGAATTTAATTTTTTATATTTTTCGTGGATGTAGTACTCTTTGGAACCGAAATTGGATGTACATGTACGTACTTTTTGGAACCGAAAATATTGCATACTGTATGCAATTTACAATGCATGGCTTGAATGGATATACATGTAGTACCTTTTGGAACCAAACTGATCTTTATATGCCATTTTTTACCTTTTGGGGGAAATTCAGCTTTTTAGAAGTGTCAGTGTAAGAGGCTACTGGAAATGTGTACAAAATGCAACAAAAAAAAAATCTTCAAATATGTTCCTAAGTGCTGTAATGGAAAGAAAGGAATACAGGGAATAGTGAGAAGAGAGATACACTCATCATACTTTGTTAAGTCACCAATAAGCATTGAAAATTGTTTGTACAAAGAAATGCTTTATAATGTGTTTTAAAGTTGAAATTTTTATGGTAATTTATTCCAAAACTCTTCTTTCACAACCTGAAAAGAGCGCTACCCAAAAAACTTTGTGTCTACCGGAACATGTAGCTGTCCTGAGGATAATTACATTATTGACGTATATCCATACTCCTTAGGTGACTACCAATAGCAAGAGTGCAAGACCCTGTGTGTTGCTCTTTTTGTTCTGACGACAATAGTTCTAGGCTTCATTCTGTCAAAGATATATGGTTTGGGTTATTTTTGTACACAACAACTGCAAGAGTGGTATCTGACTATGTCACAACCGTCTGACTAAACTGCCAATACATTTGCATAGATTTAGTGATCTTGAATATCCAACATTGATAATTTTCTTATTATTGGTCTGATTTATTTCAAATTTTCACTATTCTGTGGCTTTATTAATAAAATTGGATAGCCCTTTAGTTTTCTTTAAAAATGTAAATTAATTCTTGTTTCCTTTCCCCTTCCTAGGCATGTAGTGATAACATGGCCAGCATCAAATCATCGTCCATTCTTGCTTCGACCCTTTGTGCCGCGACATCTGACCTCTTGTCCAGCACGTCTAGACTCTTTGGACAGTCCGAGGGATCGGTCAAGCTGCCTTCTAGTCTATTGACGGAGTGGAATGAGTTCTTCAGTGATGGAGCGTACAGCGTCTTCCTGCCGGCTTTCATGCAGTTCATAGGTTAGTTTTTATGGTGTGTAGTGGTCCAGTGGATAAGTCTTTGGACTACCAATCACAAGGTGCGGGCTCGAATCCCAGTTGCAACACGAATGTCCTTGGGCAAGACATTAATCCCCAGTTTTCCCAACTCGACCCAGGTGAGGTAAATGGATACCCTGCAAGACCTAACTCCTTGAAGTGCTTGAGAGCTGTAATGACAGCTGTGCCAAAGCTGGTGTAATAATAATGGAGTGCCGGGAGTGGCAATGTGCCAGACATTAGCGCTATTCAAGACTCCACTTTTATCATCATTGTTTATATTACTACAGTTTTTCCATATTTGACACAGTAAACCACAGTTTTTTTTATGATTACATCAGCGTAATATGCTTCACTTTTTTCTTCATTTTAACACATAGATATAGTAAGTACACATATAACATTTGTTGAATTAGCTTGTGCACACCTGTTGAATATGATGACTGGGTAGAATTCTTCTGTATGGCGTAAAGAGTGTGCTTTCTTAGTGAAGCATTGTAATTGAATCCAGTGACCAGTCACCGGGTTATAATGCATTGTAAAGAGATTTGACTAGTTTCTTGAAACTGGAAAATCACTTTTACATGTACATGACAAATTACTATAATTATTACTATTATAATGATTGTTAGAATGATTTAAGCTCCTTCCTATCTAGCACTAAGTAGACAGAAGATTTAACTTTAAAAAAAATACAAGACATGATTTAGCATCGATAGGCTTAATTATTAATTGAAATTTACACTTGTTACTTTTCCAGAGGAAGAGAGCTCGTGGAGTGCAGCTGGGGTAGACCTGACACCCCTCCTCTATGCCCTGTGCGAGGCCGCAGCTTACACCCCCACCGAGCAGCTGAAGGGGCATTGCCTCCCTCCCAAACTCCAGCCAGGGAGCACCAGGCACGTCCCCGACCCCCTTCACAGTCTTCTCAACCACCTGGTGGCTCTCCTCACCAAACCTTACAGGCCGGTCCAGACGGCTGCATTCAACATGCTACAGAGGTAGGCAAGGCAAAACCCTGGCTTTCTGGGAATGGAAAAACAAAACCAGGGGGTGTTTCACAAAGACTAAGATTGACTTTAGGTTGGACTTAACTATGGCGGGCAGTTCATGCCACTGTTTGCTCTCACCATTTACTGGCATTTGTCTCTCAAGGGACGTACAAATCGTGGTCATAAATCTACAGAATTTACCCTTTTTGATAGTTCATTATCAAAGAAAAAATATTATTTAAAGATCATAATTGAGAGACCAATGGTGAGAGCAACCAGTGGCATAAACGACCTGCCATAGTTAAGTCCAACGTAAAGTTGATCTCAGTCTTTGTGAAACACCCCCCCCCCCCAGTCCAAATTGCTACAGACATCAAGATGCATGCGAACGAAATTGTCACCCCTTACAAAAAGAAAAATGAACAGTGATAGATAATCAAACTTCTCTATTGAGCTCTCCTGGGACCCATTTCACAAAGCCTTTTTTCAATGACAAATGACAAAAATCAGTGACAACTCTGCTGACATACATGCCAACTGTACAGATTAAAGAGGAACATTCCTCTTTTTGGGAGAAGATAATTATCATTTTAATGCAGGTGTTCCTCTTCCTGTACAAATTTGTCTGTAGTATTGAATAGGAGAGTTAGGATTGTTCCTCTTTTTTTTGAAAATAGCATAATTTGTACAGATTTCTGATTTTCAAATGTTGGCATGTAATCAGAAGCAAGGATTTCAGTAACTTATAACAAAGCTGTCATTTGTCACTGATGACAGGTTTTGTGAAACACCCCCCTGGACATGTCATCTCAACTGATATGTTCTATCAACATGCATTGCACAGCATAAATGTATTATGATGGATTCATGCACAATTTGAGAAAGAATCCATTACTTAAATGTAATATCGTTTTTGTCAATAATAATAATAATAATATTTAGCTTTTATATAGCGCATAATACAATGTCTCTAAGTGCTTTACAAATACTATTACCCTGATCATTGGATTCAGGGCTTGCCCGCACACACTGTGTGCACAATCTCCACTCCCTGGGGAGCATTCCAGCCAGGTGTTACTCGACGCTCAAAAACTGTTTGACCAACAATGACGGTCGCAGCCTACCGGGTACCCATTTAACACCTGGGTGGAGAGTAGCAAGTGCAGGTTAATATCTTGCTAAAGGATATTAGTGCCGTGTCTAGCTGTCTTTGACTCAAGTCCTTGTAGTATGACATGAATTGTCTGTACTTTGGTTAATATTGACATCCTTCAACCAGTCGCTGCAGGGTTTAGGGGTTTACACCCGTCCTGGCTTGTCCTCGCCGGTGTGAAACTGCCACCAGTTCCCAGAGAGAGTGCCGTTAGTAACTTGCAAGAGGCACCGGTACTTACCCACCTTTGCAGGCAGCCTTCATGAAAGTGAAGGCGGTCATTGTTGCTAGACAGCTACTACTACTACAACTAGATTTGTGTTTGTTTTTGATCTCTTTCAGGGTGATGCCAGAGTTTGCAAGGTATGATGAAGAATATCTTCAGGTGAAGAATAAAACACAAGCAGATGATGAAGATGAAGCGCCAAGCATGTGAGTAGAACTGAAGTACTGATGAATTCCTTAGTAAGTTAGGCACTACAGCTATCACTTCTATTATCTCCACCACCATCACCACTACCTGACTACTGCAGCCATCACAACCATTACGGTACCACTATCAGTACTACCATCACCATCAACACCATCATCACCACTACCATCACCATCATCACCACCATCACTACTTTTATCACCATCATCACCACCATCACTACTATCACTACTACTATTACCATCAGCACCATCAGCACCACTACCATCACCATCATCATCACCATCATCACCATCATCACCACCATCACCATCATCACCACCATCACTACTACTATCACCATCATCATTACCTTTTTTATGCTTCATATATTGATACATGTACATGTACTTCAGTCGCATCTATATCTTAATCTAGTGATACTTTCATTCATTCATCTCTTATTTCTCTCTTTCGTTTAAAAATATAATCCATCAGCTTGCCTCCAACTGGTCTTCAGAAGCTGCTAGACTCCTCCACAGCCTTTATGGAAGCTCTTCTGCATGACATACCTGTAGGTGAATGCACCGTTGTAGAGACTGGTAGCGAAGCCTACATGCAGACCTGCTCATATCTTCTGGCATGGAGGCTTTACTTGACAATTTTCAGAGCTGCCAGCATGGAGGTACATGGATATATAGAATTTAGTTTTAATGTCGCATTATACGGGATATGATATCCAAAACAAGTTTTACTCTGTATCAAGGGGTTCTATGTCGCTGTACTCTATTCAAAATATGAGCTTCAAATATGACTTTTGCAAAGAGATATTGTAGTTTAAATACAGTCTCAGTAAACATATAAAACCACTTGTTAAGTTGACTAGTCAACGCACCAATGCGCCCAATTATAACGGTGCTCACACGGAACCCAAGGCTGGTGTTTTTTTGTTATCCTTTATTTATTTCATAGTCCTTAACTGTTACCCGAGAGAATGCAAAGTAAAGTATTTTATCTTTGTCAAGTGCTTCATACACTTGAAGCGTCCAATTAATTTGAATAATAATATAAGTTATATTTAAAAGTCAACCTAAACAACTTAACCTTGGAATTTATGGGTTAATGGTTAAGGAGTGTAAGGAAATTGGAAGATTTGGAACCCATTAGTTTTTGTACCTTTATAGTATTCTTTTCAGAAAAATATTTTTGTGTTGAAAAGTGTCGCTTAACTAGAACACCAGTGTTGCCAATTCCTAGAAGGAAAGCTGTACAGCATAACTGTAAAATGTTTCTTTCTGGCTGGTTAAATGATAAACATTTACATTACCTTTGCTTTTTTTCAGGTCAGAGCGCAGTATTCATCCTACCTCAAACAGTCGAAGGGAATCCATTCCCTATTAGAGAGCCTCTTCTGCCTCATGCCTGAAGATCCGACCTTAGAGAGGTCAGCAACCCCCAGCAAGGGGTCACAGGTCACCATGTTCAGCAAGCATCCAGACTTGAGCCCTAAAGGTATACAGTTAGTCGTGATTTAATAATAATGATCTGCCGTTCTTATGTAGAGCAAACCACGTTATGATCTGACGTCTCTATGCACTAGCTTCCATAGGAGTTGGGATGATATTAATAAATAATAATAATAATAATGCTTTTATACAGCTCTTATTACCCAGACTTTAGCTCTGGCAACCTTAGCACTCAGTGCATTCAAGGAATGAATCCTACCAGGCATCCTACCAGGCTTGTTATACAACCTTGGGGCTACTGAAGGAAAGCAACGTCTCCTGAAGATGGGCGGAGTCAACCATATAGGAGATGAAAATGGCTATAATGCTTTAGGATGAATATGTGCTGATTATACTTTATTTTTTAAAGCCACACCGCTCTAGTTTGGTCAGGAAGGATTAGACATCCCTGCATGGTCACTGGCAGGTGGCTATCTCATCAAATAAGCTCTCAGTTAACATAAGAAAAAAGAGGATCATGGGGGACCAATGATCACCGATTAGGCATTGTTTGCTATATAGAGAGCGCAAGTAGCTACAAGTAGTGCAGGGGGGCTTTAAGTTTCCTTTTGTCCAAGTACCATTTCTATTTTGTTTGTTGACAGCAGCATCCCATGTGGAGGTGAACGAGGTGCAGCATCTGGCCTGCTCGGTCTATTTCAGCATCCTCCAAGACGTACCAGCCATCGCTAGACAGTGGTGGACCTTACAGGACAGGAAAATAGCGCCATATGTGGACAGGTATGAATCACTCAGAAGATATTCAGTATGTACATCTAAAAACATCATGTTTATGCACTAGGTATGGGATTGGTTGGAAGACTTCATTTCTGATTCATAAAAAGTTTTTTTTTTATTGTTTAAAGATATGGACCTGATTTATTACATATTCTCCCCAGGGAGTGGAAAATGTGCATACATTGTGTTGTGGGTAAGCCTGAATCCGATGACCGGAGTGATAATATGTGCTGCGCCTAGAATTAAAGTATTAGGCGCATTATAAGTGTGAGCTATTATTATTATTATTATACTAGTCAGTTTTTGTCACAAGACTTTGGTATGACCGATGACCCTCATCTGTCCCCTCCCCAGGTTCACAACTAAATACATCAGCCCCCTGCTGTGCGCGGAGGAGATGCGCTCCGTCCAGGAGAACCCCAGCACGGCCGAGAACATGACGGTCAAGGCCCGTCTGTCCACCCGGGAGGTCATCGCTACCTACTCCATGCAAGAGCTCAACATTGAGATGATGATCACCCTCCCGGCCAACCATCCCTTGGGACCCATTGAGGTGGACAACCGACGCAAAGTAGCCGTAGGGACGTCGCAGTGGCGTCAGTGGACGCTGATGCTGACCACGTTCTTGACCCATCAGGTATGTTTGACCGATTGATTTGATTTTATTGTGTATACAACCAGGGCCCCGCTTTACAAAGACTTATGATTGATCCAAATCAATCGCTAGTCCTCCAATCAATCGCAAGCTTGCAGTCTCCTATCTCTTATGTACATAGTTGCGATTGATATCAATTGCAAATAAGTTGCGATTAATATGGACTCTTTGTTAGACAGAGCCCAGTAGTGTACATGTATTTGTACTGTTGGCCCACCAATAATAACTCCTTTTTTATGTATAAACAAAACAAAACAAAACAATACAATAACACAGATACAAAACAAAACCACAACAACAGGTACATTGCAGTGCTACACATATACTTGTACACAGATGTGGAGATGTATGTCTAATTTGATTGGATCTTTCTTGGCTGAGACCCCAATGTAGTAGAGGTGGGGTTTGAATTGACTGCATACATCAAGGATGAGATCCTGGAAAATGCTCAGAAATACATCGGAGTCATGTAAACAGAAAAAAAAAAAAAAAAAAAGATTGAAATTCCGACAAGTGTCTAATTTATGGTCTGTTTTGAAGTGAAGTGTTATTGCTCTATAAGTGGCTCAAACATGTAGCGCAATACCGGTATGTGCTGCACTTTTCTACTGTAAGAAAAAAGCACTTTATCAAATACGGTATACCTTATGGATTGGATTGGAATGCATGACACTTCTAATTATAAGAATATTCCTACCAGATGGAACACATTGGCAACGCGGTTATTGATGAGTTTGTGATATTAGTCCTTCACTTTTCATCAATCGTTTCACTATTGTGGTATCATACTACAAGTTTCCCATTTTCCCACAGGAAAAAGATTTATTAGGCCTTCCCTAGACTAGCCATGAATCAGATCTTTCGTCTTCTTTGTGCATGGCTGATCGTCAACGAAACGGAGTTAAGTCTTTTGTCAACTCTGTTCGTTGCAACGGCAGGCACCCAGTGAAAACGAACTCGTTTGATCAAATTATGGAAATGCAAGCCTAACTTTAAACAAACAGAACTTTGTTATTCCTGGCTCATTTTTCCTGATTGAGGTGTCATTTGAAAGGGCAGAAATTGAACTTTCTAGAAATGTGATTTTCTTTTTAAAATTCAGATACCGCCCGCCAAATGACTTTTTGGTTTCCTCTCTTCAAATTGCTTT
Organism: Strongylocentrotus droebachiensis; assembly: GCA_035222895.1. NCBI lineage: Eukaryota > Metazoa > Echinodermata > Echinoidea > Camarodonta > Strongylocentrotidae > Strongylocentrotus > Strongylocentrotus droebachiensis. The sequence goes on along the minus strand of JAVYIG010005988.1, from coordinate 79,362 downwards.
TAATCACTCATGCGTGAGATATGAATCATATGAGTTGCATCAAATGAAAGCGGAGGATCTAAGCTTTCCAAATATGTGTCATTTATTAATTATAATTGTGATTAAGTTATGATAAAACATTGATAATTCTCGGTTCCGTTTTTTCTGGGACGCACTGTATATATATATATGTCTGTAACAAGTAGCGAGGAAGTAATTTCCCATACCAAAAGAAAATAGAGAAATAGATCAGTTAGTGTCCCTGCTGATTGATGAAGGAACCTTCAAAACTTAACAACTTGCATATTCTTCATCCTAAATTCCTCCATAGTTTTATCGACCCGTTTATCAGTTTTTCTGCATTGAACACGATTTTGAAGAGAAGGTAGAATTCTGATAAAGATGAAAGATTAGTTTATGAGCTTTCTCACTCTTTGTATGTCAGTTTGGAAAACTATTTTAGCAGAATTTGTTGTGTGGCTTGCAGAAGGGTGATAAACACATGTGAATATCACAAAGAAATGTGTGGTAATTTGGTTGTGATTTCACTTTCCATGATACATTTAATGTATAATAGGTAAATTAGGTAACCATTTTTTCCCTCTTCTCCTTGCTTCTCATTTCCTTCTCTTCCGCTATTATTTTTAAGATAATAATTGTATTTATTATGTTGACTTTGTTTAAAGGGATCCGGTAACTTTGTCTCAGATTCTGAAACAAAATTCTGGATTTAGCTCATGCTGCAATGATAATTATTAACCTTTAGGTCAGTCAGGAACCCCATGACTTTTACAAGCCCATCGCCTGTCTGATTATCAAGATATTTATGATTAGAATTACAAATTTTGAAGAAAAAAACGTTTGCCAAACGGTTTTCATAACACTACAGTCTATTGGGGAAAACGAGTATGGTAAAACCGGTCACTCAAAGATTTTCAATTTTTTGAGGCACTTCTTGATCATTTTGAAGCGCAATTTTTTAGGGCTTCAATATTACATCATATCACAGACACTGATAACATGTAGGGCCATGTATCTCAGATTTAACATTTTAAACTGTGAATTTCTGACTGTTATGGCCAAATAAATAAATAATAATAATAATTGTTTTTGTTAAATGACGGGAATTTCTCTCTTTATAGTCAACTAAAAAAGTAAAAATGGGTGGTAACTACCTACCGGTAATGTAGGTTCATATCACATAAGCACATGTTTTTGTTAAAGTTACAGGTATTACATTGCTAATGACCTGCTGATAACATTAAGCTTTGCTTGGTAGGGGAATCATATGTCCATTGCACATCCTGCAGTAGATTGATTGTTTGGACCAGTACAAGCAAAAAAACTCACAAAAACTTGCTGGCAATCAGCTGCAATAAAAACCACAACTCTCATCCGCACATAGTGACCTGTGTTAAGCACATGGTGTCGGGCCTATACATTTTTTTACCAAAATCGTTTGGCACATGCCATTTATTTGTAACCTTGAACATCCAGTGTAAGTTTTGTTCGATTCTGTGAGAATGTATATTCTATCATTATATTCTCATTACCATCATTGGCCTCAATGCTAGATGTACACTTGAAGATAATCTGAAAGTTTGAGTGAAAACAGACCATTATTAATGATACAAATTGAAAAAAAATGATCTGATCTACTACTTATTTCTCCCAACTATATTATTACATTTTGATTACATTTAAGTTGAATGAAAATTGTCACCAAACAATGAAATGGCTCTATATACCATTCCAGACAATTATGTGTTGACAGATTTGTAAAAGCCTGTTATGTCTTATTTTCATGGAAAAACGGTTGGGAAAATTTAAAAAATGGTTGGGAGAACTGTTAGAGGGTGTTGCACGGTGACGCCTTCAAAGAAAACCATAAATATCTTTGTGGTTTGAGAATTTTTTCAAGATTTTTTTGCATGCTAGAGGGTTAGTACAGTAGAAGGAATATAATAAGTAACATTTCATACAAATAAAAGAATTTCCATTTTCGGTTTAACTTAACAAAATTTGGAGTGGACTTTAAAAGATTATAATCATTATTATAAATATTAGAGAGCTTTTTCATCAACCTTCAACAATGTTACCAAATCACTTTAAGGCTTGTTCAGAACTTCAGATATGGGGTGGTAACAGCTGCAAAAACACAGCTGTAGTATGTTTACATGAACATGAATGGCAACTGTTAATATAACAAAGGACTTGCACCTATATTGACTGAGCTCTGTGTTATATGATACAGATATGTGAAGAGTATTAAATACACTTTAAATCATCATTAACACCGTCACGATTTTAGCCACGTCATATCTGAACGAGCCTTTGGTGCCTTGGAAAGAGGAAACTTGTGCATCCTTTCAATTATGCTTTGTACTTCCTTTACTTAATTATTGTTTAAACACATGTATGAATACATGTACCTCTGCACTTTTACATTTGCCCATAATTCAGGGTGTGGGTAAACTTTTTGTATGTACACATGTACCTTTTTATTATTTTTCCATATATTCTCTTTTTTTGTTTATTTGCTCAGGTTTATTTTAAATAATTTTGTTATTTTTTATTTTGTGTATAAGGTACACGTTCATGTGAAATGTAAATCATTTAGTATCTTAGGCACTCAGTAAATGTTTATCATTATCATTATTTATTTACTTATTATTATTATCATTACTATTATTATTATTATCATTACTATTATTATTGTTTTTATTATTATTATCATCATCATCATTGCTGTTGTTTTTGTTATTGTAGTAATGGTACTGGTAGTAGTAGTAGTAGTAGTAGTAGTAGTGATAGTAGTGATAGTAGTAGAAGAAGTAGTAGGACTTTAGTAGTAGTAGTAGTAGTAGAAGTAGTAGTAGTAGTAGTAGTAGTAGTAGAAGTAGTAGTAGTAATAGTGATAGTAGTAGTAGAAGTAGTAGGACTTTAGTAGAAGTAGTAGTAGTAGTAGCAGTAGTAGTGATAGTAGTAGAAGTAGTAAGAATGTAGTAGTTGTAGTAGTAGTACTAGTACAGTCAAACCTGTGTTAACAACCACCTGTCTGTAATGACCACCTGTCCACAACGACCACTTAAAATCCCCCATGAGATTTCATGTAGTTAAGAATCTGTACTCAACGACCACCTCTCTAACGCGATCAGCGGCCACTCATTTTGCTTCCGCTGGCCACTGAAAATGCCCACACAACGATAGCCATCGCCAGCCGTATAGCGACCAACAACAGCTGTGTATAGTGACCAGCGACAGCAGCGCATGAACAATTTCGCTCACAGCTAGGCGGTCGTCGGCACAGCTAGCAGCAGCTTATGAAGCTAGATCTAACTATTCAATCCTAAGCTTTTATAAAAACTTTATCAAAACATTTAATTACCGACAAGATATTGTTTCTTGCACATTTCATTATTGGCTGTGCCTATTGAAAACATAACGATACTGGGTCATTGTCATGAACTTTGCAATCGATGACTCGCTTGTTCGTCATGCACAGGCACCGCCGTAAGCCTGCGAGAGCTAGAGGCCTGGCGAGTGGGCGGGGCCTGTCTGTCAATCTAATTTTCAGGCTTGTCATTTCATTTCTATTAAATAATTTTAGATTTGCGTTAAAAAATAAATGCCGGACAATTTCAAAGATAGAAAATTATATTTAATCATTTAATATTTTTATTTTGACAAAAAACTGTACCACTCTTTGTTTATTTAATTTCTAAACACCAACAAAATAAACTTGCTTTGTTAGATTTATCGATCAGCTCTCCGCCTCGTTTTCGCCCGACTGAGCCCTTATAAAGCCACAGAGAATTGTTTGCGCACTGGGGGGAGGCCTTTAAATGTCAATCAATTATTCAAAATCAAAATGGCCGCCAACGCAAACCTGTCTACAACAGCCACTATTTGTGTTTCCCTTGGGTGGTCGCTATGGACAGATTAGTAGTGAAAGTAGTGGTAGAAGTAGTAAGACTGTGGTAGTAGTAGTAGAAGTAGTAGTAATAGAAGTACAGTAGTGATAGTATTAGTAGAAGTAGTAAGACTGTAGTAGTAGAAGTAGTAGAACTGTAAAAGTTGTTCTGTAGAAGTTGTAGTATTAGTTATAACAGGGTGGATTCCCAATTACTAGTGCCCCCAATGGCAAGCCTCGACAGGCTAATTTTTCAGCTTTCGGGTCAACATTTTTAAAGCTCATCAGTACTCGTGTAAAGGAGGGATTATACCAATCTTCAAGGTCACTGGACAGGTGGTTATCTCATCAACTCGGCTCTCAAATAACATAAGAATAAGGTGATCATGGGGGACCAACAGGCACTGATTAGGCATTGTTTGCTATATAGAGGGTGCAAGTAGCTACAAGTAGTGCAGTGGGCCTTTAACAAGTGCAGCACAGCTAAACGTAAGCCACTGATTAAAATGACCAAAGTGGTCCAAACTGTGTAATAATTTCAATAATGTTCTGATATCAGTGTACATTTATATATTGAATTTGGATGTCAAAATTTATCCATCAATCGATTCTGACTGAAAATTTTGTCTGATTTTGAACACAAATTTATAGAAATCATCATTTTTAGGCCAAAAACTGACTGAAATTACCATGTTGTTGTTGATCAAGGCCAGTTTGACCACATATTCTAACATTAGGAGACATTTTTTAATAGAAAAGTCCCATTAAATCTCCTTTGCTGATGATGACAATAGGAAAAGTTACCCTTGACAGAAATTGACCATATAGATGGTCAGTTTGGGCCCATAAATGCTCTGCTACTGCTGAATAAGATGGAATGCCCATTCTGAGGGCTCTCTTGTGCTTTTTGTTCCTTTTTAAAACCCGTCTGCACTAGTTTGGCCAAGGGGGATTAGACCTCCCTGCAAGGTCACTGACAGGTGGTTATCTCGTCAAATCGGCTCTCAATTAAAATAAGAAAAAGGTGATCATGGGGGACCAACAGGCACCGATTAGGCAATTTTTGCTATATGGAGGGCGCAAGTAGCTATAAGTAGTGCAGTGGTGCTTTAAAAGAGGACAAAAGAGCCCACTGCTTGGACATTCCATCTCACTCAGCAGTAGCAGAACAGGTGCCCGTAATGATGGACACAACATTGGATGGGATGATGTCCATATTTTTTAGCTTGAAATCCATCTGGATAAAAAGGATTGATCTTTCACTGAATAGGGACTCTGGCTATTCATTGTCAGCTATCTTTGCTCCAGTGATCTCGAGGCAGCAGGCAGCATGAAATTATGTGAATTATCAAAAGTCCACAGGAGTTGAAGAAAGCTTGCCTACTATAAAAGTGAGGCGCTATGGCTCAGTGGTATAGAGAAGTGGTCTCATAACTGGGAGGTCCAGGGTTCGAAACCAATTCAATGCGCTAGTGCTCTTTGGAAAGGCATTAATCCTCATTATATCACGTCCCTCGGAGAGGACTTAAAACCATCAGTTCCCTGGCTGCTTACCAGCACATACAGTCTATTTTTCTTAGCAGTCGGGTAAAACAACCAAAACAAGGAAACAAACATACCAACCAAAGTCACGTAGCTCCTATCATTTTATTTGAGAAATCATTTCTCTTTCTCTCTCCATCATCTCTTCCTTTCTCTCTCCATCATCTCTTCCTTTCTTTTACCTTCTTTCAGACACAAAAGAACATTACATAACATCATATGAGCATCACATCTGCACAAGGCTGTTTAAACTCGTATAGCTCGAACAGATGATGTTATCCAATTCAGTTGACAGAATTATAATTTATTAGTTAGGCAGTGAGTCGTATTTATCCAGTATAATGGGAGCTCATGTCTTGTGTTTCCATGGTAGCGTTATTTGTTGATCACCATGTGCAGCCTTTGCTTGAGCATTATAATCACCTTTCTACTCGATTGATGTCTGAAACCCTTAGTAGATGCCTAAGTGGCTGAGAATTAATTTCTATTCATAAACTTGACAGTCGAGGAAAAAAGCCTGATCGATATTGCCACCTCTTTGAAAGAATGATCAAACTCTGTCAGGTGTGGTTCAATTTGGCTCATTCAATGAAGGAGCTGAAATATCACAAAAAATGTACATGTAAATGTATTCATACTTCATTGTCAAAGATAGTGACAGTAATTAGGCCCAGAGATCCATGGCAAGATAATGACTGTAATGCTACATGTGTTCATTGAGTGTCTGAAACTCAGAATGAATAGTACATGTACTTTGGAACCTCCTCCCCCCTCCCTCTCTCTCTATCAAAAGAGTTCTATGTTGAACTAACTAAAGTTTTTGTTTCCTTGTTGGGCAAAAATTACTTTTGTACTTGTTTTTCTTTCATAGGTAGAAAACAAAAATTAGTCCAAACATAATACTGTTCTATAGTTTTATTTTTATGTTTTCCACTGTCTGACTGTGAATCTGCTTGACATTCCTTTTCTTTCTCTCTCTCTCTCTCTCTCTCTCTCGTTATCTCTCTCACTCTCTTTCATTTTCTCTTTCTTTCTCTCACTCTCTCTCTTTCTCTCCTTTATTTATTTCTCTCTCTCTCTTTCTTTCTCTCACTCTCTTTATCTCTCTTTCATTTTCTCTCTTTCTCTCACTTTCTCTCACTTTCTCTTTCTTTTTTATCTCTCTCTCTCTCTCTTTCTCTCTTTTATCTATTTCTCTCTCTCTCTCTCTCTATCCTTTCTCTATTTCTCTCTCTCTTTCTTTCTCTCTCTTTCTCTCTCTCTCTCTCTCTCTCTCTTTCTCTCTGTGTATATGCCTACATGTATTCACTTCTCTTTTTCTGCTTTGTGTTTGTAGAGCTGTGCATTTGCAAAATGCATAAACACGGAAGCCCATCATTACCTCCATTTTTCTCTTTCCAAATGATTAATGTGCCCTCGATCATACTTAGCTTGGTAGCTTGCAGCTGTGTTTGTTTCGGATTAATCACAAAATTCGAATGGAATCGAATCGATGAGTGAACATGACTTCGTTCAACTTCGATGACTGCGAGAACCAAACCATCAATTTAATTAGCAATGATTGGAAGAAAGGACCACAATATTGATAATGGATTACATATATATATATGCAATCGGTATAGCCACAATCAGGGTACAACCATTCTACCTACAGTGTTACACATCTCCCCTGGAAACACAAAGTCATTTAATCAAATGTCTTGTGGCCTGAAATGTTGGACCATATGAGTTCTTCATCAGGCAGCAACTTTTGTTTGAATTTCATTTGTGTTGGCTGTGCGAGAATGGTATTAGAGGGCTGTTATCCATTTGCACTTTGAAAATGTGTCTTTTTCCATAAGGTGTACCATGGAATCACACAATATATGCCATATCTTTTCATGCCATCTTGAAGTCCTTTTTATCTCCACTCAGTATTTTTTTACGGCTTGAGAATTGACCCAAGAATTGCGATACAGTGGTTATTTCTGTGAAGAGAGACAAGCGTAACGCTTTTTTGAAAAACAGCTTTGTGCATAATTTTGCCTCTATAAATTATATATTTTAGAATTATATTGATTGGTAATTGGTTATATTTTCTGAGTAACATGTTGTCCTATCATCAGAAAAAACAAAACAAACATACATGTAGATACAAACTTTACAAAAATATATGCCCACATTCCGATCATAAATTCTGTCCGGAATTTCCTGTAGTGTTGAAGAGTGTCATTCCTGCTACCGTATATGAAAATGTTTTCAAAGTTCTTATATACTTTGCTTTGTGTAACTACCCCCGGGGACTAGCTGTAGTGTAATAATATTCAGCTAAGCATTACAGGTTTTTTTGGTGCAATTTAGTGTAGTGTCCATAACAAAGTGTGTGATGGTGTAAAAATACAACTTGATAACTAAATACTACTAATTTGTAATTCAAATTTGATTTTACACAGTTGCTCTTCTCAATGAATAAAACAAGTTCTCTTTCCCTGGAAGGTTTTCTCCTGGATATGATATTTCGCAAACAAATAAGCTATTTTCCATGAATTTCATTTAAAAGACAAACAAAAAATTGACTTACAAGTAATTTAATTTCAATATTTCAACAATATTAGTTAGATGTAATAAAGTATCAAATTAAATGCATCATTTTGTTTTAGTTTCAATATCGAGGGTAGAAAAGAGTAGGAGCCAGTGTTACGAACACTACAGATCTGTGTTACAAACACTACAGAAGGAGAAATAAATGTACTAAATTTTATTTATACAAAGAGATTGTGCAAACTGACTTGCTTCTAATACTCTACTCACAAAACATTTATGAAAAACAGTGATGAACAAAAAAGTAACGCTGATGATTATATTAGTCATATTTCCCATTGAAAAACTCCTCCATCTTTTTTTTCAAGAACTGTCTTGTTTTGTTACGATCAACATATAAACCTTTCAGCTAGAACATGATAACCGTGGCATGCAAGAAAGAGACTATACCACACAGTACTGTACTGAATACCTCTTTTGTCTTCAGGTAAACAATCTATGCAGATGATGAGGATGATGATGCAAAAGATAAAGACATTTTAGCATATATTTACAAGTACTGTATAATGTTTGAAATAACCTTTGTATTCCGTGGATGTTTACCTGATGATTCTTTTCCACAAAACCCTAAATGTACATTTCAAAATGCAGTATTGATGATAACTGATGATGATATGTTTGGTATGGATTATGTGATATTTTAAATATATGTTTACCTCGGTTTTGTTTGTTGTAAAGAACTTATTGGCATGCACCCAGTAGATTTTCATCATGTGTTTGATCTTTTTATTGAAAACAAGATCAAACACATCATCATAATCTACAGGGTGCAACCAAAAATTTCTGAACAACAATTGAAATTTCTTTCAGGAAGCTTAAAAATAAAAGCTGTTTTTTATTCAAAGAGCATCGTAGAGACGATGAAAAAATACGAATAATAATACAACGTCATTAAGCGTGAGACCGTTCACTTCTATCAAGCAGTTTTAACCAAGTTTTCAAGGACTCATGATAAATTTGTTTAACAGTTGATTCCCCTTGGTTGATTCTTTTGTTCGGATTATTAGGTGGGGAGAGATGAAAATCTACTGGGTGCATGCCAATAAGTTCTTTACAACAATAAACAAAAATGAGGGGCTATTCGGTGTGGCATACACATGGCAATCACATGGTACATGTAGACACAATCGTGATCATCAGTACTGGGTCTAATACATTAAAGGTACTATGTCCCTTTTGCAGCCAACCTCAAATTCTGTAGAACTTTGCAGGAATTATGAATATGTCATGTATGTCCTATCTGTGAAATTTAAACGTTAGCAGTGTCCTCATATTCAAATTATGCAAGGAAATCTGTTTACTCGCTAGACTTCACTGTCAGACACTATTGAGAGACTGACTGGCTTTTTTTCTTCTTTGGTAATAACATACATGAAAAGAGTTGTAAAGGGTACATGAGCATTTGTCTACATCAATAACCCACTTCTTGTGATGGCCAAGATTAAACTGATTGAATCTTTGCGCAGCATAAAACGTATGACCATTCGGTACAATTGTCTGAAAATCAAGACTATTACTTTTGGGCTCTATAGCCCTAAAGTCGATTTGACAACTAATAGTAATTATTTTCCCACTTGAAAACATTTTCAAGCCCCACCTTTTTTAGGGGAGTTCTAAATTAGTATTATCTTTCAAATGCAGTTGGAATTTAACTTTTTCATTTTTTGGGCCTGCAAATGGGACATAGTACCTTTAAAGGAAACTGAATTTGAACCCGGGCCATAGGCTACCCCCTCTCATTCTCTCTCTCTCTCTCTCTCTCTCTCTCTTCATCGTCTTACTTTTCCCTCTCTTACCTCCCTGTTGCATTTGTATGCCTCGATAATTCAGAAAATAAACAATAAGATTCTTTCTCTTCCCCTCCTTCTTCCTAGTACATGTAGTAGGAGTAGTATTAGCAGCAGTATCACAATAATAATGATAACAATTATTATTATAACTATTATTATAGTTGTTGGTGTTACTAATGTTATTTTTGTAATTATTATAATTGTTATTGTTATTATTATCATTACTTTTATAAAATATTATTTTCATTATTATCATTATCAGGATAATCAACAATGGCAGTAGTATAGTATAGTACAGAAGAGGTATCATTCTGATCCTTATTATCCTGTGGCATTAATCAGACTTGACCTTGTGTTACCTCTGATGTGTATACTAAATTTAATTTATGGACTGAAGTGAGTGTGAATTGTTTTATTTTCACAAATGGCCAAGAAATTCCCCAAAGAAGTGCAAAGTATTTGTGTGTTAAAGATAAAGACCAGTTATGGTCATGCGATTGCATTGTAAAGGTTGATCATCTAAGTATTGGTGTGTACTGCAAGCTTCTGGAATCATCAAAATTATAAGAAATTTGGCCCAGTCTTTGTAAAGTTGCAAGCACTGTACACAGAAAGATGTATATGGGAATACGCACACGTGCGCGACACGTGTAAATTTATCTCTCACAGTCCAATAGATAAACTAATTTACCAAATATATCAATTAGTAGGCGGTTTTACTGCAAAATTGTTATCATCATGTATTAATAGTCAAAACATATTCTTTCACATGATTGGTAATAAGAGCTTCCATTTCATTTTTTGAAATTGGGGCGTTTCCAATACTGGTCTTTACCTTTAAGATAAATATAAATGCTTGAAATTCCATTTCAGTAGCTTTGTGTAGTGTCCATTACACCTACCACCCCCTGTTATGTTGCTGTTCATAAAATGATAACCAAGATAGTTTCCTCCAGGATATTGCAGGGTATTAACCCTAGGGTATGGATGAACAATTTGAGATTGATGAAACTGCTCTATTGCATATGCCGAATGGATTCATTAAGTGAATTGTTCTCATCCGAAAAATGAAAAAGATGTATACGCACACTGTACATGTAGTATTAACTTTTTAACATTAGTAAAGGCCTTGATGAAATTGCTTCAATACATTTTAAAGCAAGCCTGGAGCAATATTTGCCTTTCAGTCTCAACAAAATGGCTGCAATTTTGCTACATTTACAGTTATATGTACGCATTACATGAATGGTGGAAGCAGCCAGTAAAAGACCAGCAAAAATGTCCAGTTTAAACAAAAATTTCTTATACATGTTTCTCTTGTGATCTGTTTAGGAAACTGTTTTTATTAGTACATCAAGTAATAGTTTAAGGGAGGGGAGGGGGGGGGGGGGCAATTCAACAATCTTATATCTGCCCCTGTCTGTAATGATGTGCCATCTTATCATTGCTCGTCTTTTGGAATAATATTTTCATTATAAATAGCCCTAACGTCATGTTAAGGAAATGAAACCACCCATGGAGTTTTGTTCTTTTGTCACTGAATGAAACTCAAACAAATAGACCAAAAATCTTGTTGACTTAAATCCTATTCCTTTTGAATGTTAGCCATGCTGAACAAGGTTTTTTCCCCTTGGCTGCACCAGTTCTTTAGTTGGTAATTCCGGTATTCAAATATCAACTTGATCAAGGACAAAGATTCTAAAATTCAGGTCACTTTGGTTATAATAGGGGTGCATTGATTTTAAATATGGATTCATTTGTAACATTGCAAAGGGAAGGTTAGTGTGTAGTGGTGGTTATTTTACCTGACTGCTAAGAAAGCATAAATGCTTGTTAGATCGGACAAGGTCATCAAAACTCCCCGCTTAGAAACGTTCGAAGTAATGATTGTCATCAATATTAAAAAGGTAAATACTGCCCCACTTTCACACTTAAAGAGCTATTCGAGCACTGCAGACATTTGTGACGTCAATCGAGGAACCATATTAGCATTAGCAGACGATATCCCATAACAATGCTCACATTTTCAGTATCTGTTTCCTAGTCCCCTTTTCACTTATAAATTTCTCTAACTTCACCATCCTCATTGTAATTGTCTGACTTGTTGCCTCGCTCTAAATTTCGGACATGGTTTTATTTTGATGAAAAAAGGCAGCATTATTTGATTTGAATTGATTTGATTCATTTTTACCAACAGCAATAGAGTAAAATATTTCATGCAATGATATTATCATATACCGTACATGAAGAGAAACTAATGGTTGGTAAAAGGGGCCAGATAATAGCACATGTGCTCGTTGAGCCCTTACAACTTAACTAAGTATTTCAGTACAACTAAGTTTGGAAAACGAAACAAAATAATGAATTAACTATTATTTACAATCAATTTAAAAAAAATTGGAACGCTTATGATGTCTTACAATATACAAAATAGTAATATGAAATAAATTGGTTGTACATTTGCAGACTATTTACATAGTTTTGCCATTTATGATTTGTTGAACAAATCTTGTTATTCTGACATTAGTAGGTAATGTATTCCAAACTCACTGCCCACAAAAGATAATGCAAATTGACCTTGTGTCGTTCTAAATTTTGGAAGAAGAAATTGTCCATCCAGCTATGATCTATAATGTCACAGTACTCTATTACTAAATCAAACCTGAAAGCAGAAATTGATAAATCATGTAAGTTATACACATTTAGGATTTGCAAACTTTTGAATAGTGGAGTTGTAGGAGTTCTCCATTTCCTATTGTTGTAGCTCGAATTGCCATTTTCTGTGAATACAATATTCTTCTTTAATAGTCTAATAAGTGCTTCCCCACACCTCTATTCCATAAGAAATGTGTGGTTGTATAAATGTTTTATATAATAATATCAGAGTGCGCCTAGGAACATAATGTTGAATCTAAACAACACTCCAACTTTCTTTGTAATACACTGATTTACAAAACAAATATGACTATTCCAAGACAGATGTCTATCAATGTTAAAACCCCAACAAAAGTAGCACATCAACCTCAGGTAAAACCGATACTTGTCTAAAGTTACCTGGATCTTCTCTTTACCCTTTTTTGTGTAGGGGAGTAACCCTTGCATTCTTTATTGTAGGATAATGTGTTCCGATAATGATCCTTTTCAAACAGGATATAAACTTATATAAACTTATAATTAGCTGTCTTTAATGGGTGTCTCTGAGGTGAATGCTAACTTACAAACTGTATGTTTACATTATGACATTTTTAACATGTTTTGATAAAGTTTTTGTCTGCTACTGCTGTTAGAATGCTCAAAGTCAATACGAATGTGGCCGTCTTGTCAAGTGTGTACCAATAAAGATTTAATTTGAAAAGTAATCTATGTTTATGTAATTAGCTGTCTGTTATGGATATTTATGAGGGTGAATGCATAATTAGGTTTACACTGTGATATTGAAAAGAGTGTGTTAAAGGCGTAGCCAAGTATCGCTACTCAAAGTCAAAGGAGTAACCTTTGCCCCCTCAATTGGCTAATTTACATTTCATATTATCCATAGTTTCTGCCGTGCTGAAGTATTATCAATATCCTGATTGGCCATTGTCTCATGTCATTTTCCATTGTTTCATTTTTGATTGCACGTACATGCAGGCATCTTGAACTTAGCCTTGTTAAGGCAAGCGAACAGGGATTATTAAGGTGTGTAAAATCAACACATCTTTAGTGTTTGGTGATGCTGCTCCTAGTCTTGACAATAGTCCGAGCCACTAGTGGCGATTTCTACGTCATCCTTTTGTTTCAGGGAGGGGAGAGGAGATCTTTGTCCCACCTTCGAACATAAGGATGACACAAAAATCGGGGATGATTCGCATTGCGCGGCAATACAGATATCAATATTTCTAGTTATTATTTGTATTATCATTATTAATCTTATTTAGATGTTATAGAGAGCACAGTTAATTACAAGTGTAATTATAACCCTGATTAGCAGGACCTTACAGTACTTAGCAGTCTGAAATGACTGCAAAATTTTGCTGTTTTTTTCCTCCTCTGAAATTAAAAAAAAAACTTGATTGAGTAATCTTAGTGTGAAAATGAGATGTCACCCCCCCCCCCCCCCCCCCTCCCCCCTTTCCTTAGCTACCATGCAGCATCAACAAACATTTGTAGAGATTAATAGTTTTTTTGTTGAAGTTTTCTGTTACATGATCAATATTGGCTAATTAGAGGCAGGGCGTCATGTAATGATGCAATGTCAATATCGATCAATCTTAGCTACCATGCAGCATCAACAAACATTGTAGATTTGTATTTAATAGTATTTTTTGTTGAAGTTTTCTGTATGAATAAATTCTGATTCCAAAAATGGTTCCATCTAGGCACCTGTGAGGGAACCATATTAGAAACTCAGACAGGATGTTACATGATCAATATTGACTAATTAGAGGCAGGGCGTCATGTAATGATGCAATGTCAATATCGATCAATCTTTTTCTGTTTGTTAAAGTTACGCGTATATATGTTTGATAATGCAATTAGTAAGACCCTGAGGAAAACCATTACCCACCTTTATTTGATTAAGGTGGTATTGCGAAGTGATAGGTGATGCTTCATTTCATTCTTTTGATTTGATAGTGAATTTCATGTCATTTTTTGGCATTGATAATGATTAATTGATTAATGATGTGTCAAAGAACAGAGTATTACATTGATTAATTGATATATTTATTTTGGAATGAATTGAATTTATTTCTTCACCTCCATTAACAACAAAAAGTATTTTGCAAACCATAACATGGTTCATTCAAGTGTGCCAAACAGAAAAATGTAAATGTGTAGGCCTGTCCTCATCAGCTCAAGTTTGCCAAATAACCTGCTATTTTAAAGTTGATACTCTAAGCAAATAAATGTCCCTTAATTTGTTACCTACGGCAAGTATATGTCATTTTAAAGTTTTTCAATTACTTAGTATATCACACAAAAATTCTGTCTACTCGAAATGCTCAATTGAAATGTTGAAAATATCCGCCTCTCTTTGCATAGAAAATCAGTCACGGCGCTGGTCTACTATTTATGACCTCACGTCCGGGAGAGAGTATATTCACGTACCCGGATGTTCCATAGCAAACGTGTGCAGAGTGATACGATTTTCTGCATATTTTTGTTTCAAAGGCTGAAAAGTCTAATAAATCATAATTCTATGTACAATTCTTTACCTTCCCCTAGTACTTCATAGTATTAATATCAATTCCCCTTTTAAAAATTATGACATATACATGCCAACGATGTGCTGTTAGTCGATATTTTCACCATGTAATTTTGGTTTTGGTGTTGAAATCGGCCCAGGCACGGAGTGAACAGTAGCCTGTCTACCCATGCACAGTTCATTACCATACACTACAGCGATCCGTCCCGATGGTTTCTTCTTCCTTTTTCCGCATGTCTTTTGCCTTCCTTGGCCCTGAAGATCCTTCATCTACCAATTCTGACACCGGTAGTCAGGAGCAAGTCTTTGTTAGTTGTTTTTCTTAGCTGGCAACGTCGCTTTCATTCTCTTGCAATTGCCGATAAACATATAACTAGCGCACGTACGTTCCATCACAAGCAAGCAGCGCCTAGAACAGCGGCTTGGTCTTACCTCCCGATTCTGCTCGCTTCACGAACGTTCATGCAAGAGCCGCATCACTCGCCAAAATATTATAGAGGAAGCGCGCTTGCATGATCTCGTTTAAGTTTGATATTTTACCACATAAAATGTTTAACTGGTACTGTATCCTTTTTTGAGGCAGTCACACACATCTATGATAATTACTATCATAGTTCTAGACCTATTCGTTTTACAAAACTGCTCCTGTACCTTATCTGATGACAATATAATGCATCCGCCTATTCATACGTGCACGATTTAACTTTAATTCCTAAGCAGTAAACTCGTCTTAAATCTCTACCAAATAGGTGAATATGAGGATATAAAAAGAAATCAGCGACTGGAAAATGTTGCTTCGTTATTCTTCATTCAAATGAAAACAGAAAATCCATAAAATATACTCCTTAACAACAACAAATCTAAGCTCTGACAGGATAGCATTTACGTAGGGATATCACTGCCATTCACTCTCACTGAGCCCATGACTCCCGTTCGTGACGTCACGGATAGAGGCCCGACTCTACGTGCACTTCCGGGTTTCAGACTTAGATATTTTGGTAGAGTTTACTCGAATAAATTCATTATTCTAAACTTGTTTTGTCGGTTGGACACCATTTGATGTTATTATGGGGGTTAAAAGCTTTCTATTTATGTAATTATCTCAGTATTTGGGATTGTCTTAGAGTATCAACTTTAACTACCGGTATCTTGATCACAAATTAACCAGCTAATTTGCGTCTTCATCAGCTCGCAGTTGGAATTAGCAGGATATTTGGCCGAGAAAATATCCCAAGAAATATTGGTCTTGTCTCAGAAATACACCGCTATTTTGGAAATAGCGTCTGTCCGAGCTAGTTTGTGATGAGCGTATTGGTCTGGTGGAGACGCAATTTCGAACTACGGGATTACATCCCGAGTCTGAAAATAGCGGGTTATTTGGCAAACTCAGGTTGATGAAGACAGGCCTAGTTGTGATCATAAAAGGTTCAATGAAGCTTCTAAACATGATCCCATTTCACATTTAAAACTAAACCACCAGAAGTTCAGAAAGATACTATAGAGAAAACAAGCTTTCACAGAATGGTTTTTTATTGTCAATTGGTAAACTTTTTCAAATATTCATAACGGTGTATTTGTTTAAAATATTTATACATTTTTATAGCTATAAATAGTCCTTAAAGTATACCAAGCACCAAAGTATGTTTTGCTCGTAAAGGCTAAGTCCACTCCAAAAATAATTTGCTTTTAATAGATGCAGAAAAACAAGAGGAACAGAGCAAATAAAAAATTGAGTAATATCGGATAACTAATAAGAAAGTGATGATATTTTTTAAAGTATGAAAAACCATGGAAATTAGAAAATCACTACACAAATGTCCAATTAACTTATCAGTTTGTGACATCATTGTCTCACTACTTACATATTTTTATCACATTAATTTCCCTTTTCATCCCCCCCCAAAAAAAAATTGATTTCCCCATGCCTTTGCCCAGGTTAAATGATTTGTATCTTATTGCGTGCATGACAATTCACAAAATCTGAACTTTGAAGAATTGATACTATTTCTGAATATTGTATATTTATTCATTATCTTTGATTTGTTATATAAATAGTTCATCAAAATTCACATTTTTCATGATTCAACTGAAAAAAAAATCTCTATATTTAATAGTGCATCCACACAAAAACAAATTACTATTAATATACCTTGGATGCTGGTGTGAGGAAATAAGATTTTAGGGGTAAATTCGAAATTTATATTATCAATACAAAAAATTAAAAACAGTGGATAGTGAGGCAATGAAATCACAGACTCATGAGTGAGTTCAAATATTCAGCACAATTCAATTCAAAGTAACAATTCCCCTCTATTGTTTGCACATTAATCAGAGCATTCATAGTATAGTACATAATATAATTTTAGAGCAAGCTGTGTATAAGGGTATGTTTATGCTCAACTTTTTCTGGCCAGAATCAGGCATCTGTTACGCGTTTTATAGTTCAAAACACGGTTGTGTCCTTTCTCACTTTTGAAGAATCGCCGATCGTAAACTCACAAAAAGGTGCGTTTACAATTTGTAAACGCGTTTAAATGGGGTCAACGCACTGACCTCTAGTGGGTCTACGTAGCATGCACAGTGCAGGTTTGCGAATCCAGCTGCAAGGCAAATTAAGGCCACCCAGCGAGAATTGCCTGGAGGAGCCAGAGAAGTGAGCATAAACAGTACACCGTGGAACTGCGATTACGATGAGCGTTTACGATGTGCGTTTCAAATCGCTCATTCTGCCTTCAAAATTGAGCTTAAACGCACCCTTAGTACATGTATACAGCAGGCCTGATAAAAACAGGATTTAAATCGGTTTCCCGATTTTTTCCCGATTTTTGTTTTTCTTCCCGATTAAAAAAAAAAAAAAAAAAAAAAAAAAATACAGATTTTTGTTCTTCCCTATTTTATCCTGATTTTCCCGATTCTCCCCTTATTTTCTCTATTCTCCCCTTTTTTTGCCCTATTTTTTCCCCAATTTTCTTACTCGAAAGGCGGGAATGTTGTTGGATGCCATTTTTTCCCCGCGAATCCTGTTCTTTTTTTTTTTACTCAAGGGGGGCGTGGTTGAGGGGAAAACAAAAAACCTATTTTTCTTTTAGTGCTCACTATCACCCCTGATACAGACATGCAGGCATAGAGTCCCTTTATAGCAGGAATTTGTGAACCGTCTGTATGGTTTTAACCACCCAATCATATTGTTAAAAGAGGAAGAGAAAAAAATTGGGTCAGGATGAATGCTCTAAGCAATATATTTGTAAAGTTCAAAAGGGGTGGAAAAGATTCATAATACATGTGCATAATACAGGTGTGCTCGAGCGTGTGACCGAGCGGGGCTTGATGTGACATATTCTTTAGCCTGAGGTTCCCTTTTATTCTGTGTGATTGTTAACCATTTGAAAGATTTTTTTGGGTTTTTTGTTGTCGCTTAGATTTCTTTCCACAATGCATTTTTGGGGGGTGTCATGCTTCAGGCGCTATAGTTGAAACTATCTATTCTAGACTTAACCTGTGGACTTCTGAATTTTCTCATTCCCATAGACTTATTAACACAAGGACCACCCAGTTCTCGTAGACAATGGGTTAATATGGATCTGCAAATTTGTACATGTAGTTTGGCCAATGCAGCATGCATGTGACCTCTCTTACGTGTCTTTCCATATGTCATACAGGTAAACTTACTTCCAATAGTGAAAACCTAACTTAAACATGCATCGTTTACATTGTTTCAGGAGGACATGGTCATTAACAAAATCTCCCATGGATAAATATGTATTAAGCTTCACAACAGAGGTTTAAAAAAATCTCTTTCCAGAGGAAAATGTAAACCTTCTTAGCACTTGACTCATTGAGAATGGTTAAATACTTATACCGGTAGGTGGAATTTAACGCCCATGGCGAGGAATAGGATAATTCAAATTGGTGTTCTGAGTGAAATGTTTGATTCTCAGGAACACACTCTGCATCAAGTTAATACAAATTGAGGTTTTATCAAACAATGTCTTGTTTTTATGTGCTTTTAAACTTGACTGCAAAATAAGGACTTTAACATCAAGATTATGATCAGAATAGTTTCATTTAAATGTTCAAAGCTTTAATTAGAGTAAATTGATGTTGATCCACTGAATTTCCTCCAGGATTTATTTTCTCTAAAAAAAATAGGATTGAGGTGTGAATTGTGAGTATGAGGGATATTATTTGATCATGGAAATGTTTTGTGCCACTGTTATCAGGGTAGGTGGCTATTGCCAAGACTGAAAGTTGAATATCTAGGAGGCAACCTCCTGAAAGTTGAATTCATCGGAGGCAACCTCCTGAAATTTGAATACATTGGAGGCAACCTCCTGAAAGTTGAATACATTGGAGGCAACCTCCTGAAAGTTGACTACATTGGAGGCAACCTCCTGAAAGTTGACTACATTGGAGGCAACCTCCTGAAAGTTGACTACATTGAAGGCAACCTCCTGAAAGTTTAATACATTGGAGACAACCTCCTGAAAGTTGACTACATTGAAGGCAACCTCCTGAAAGTTGACTACATTGGAGGCAACCTCCTGAAATTTGACTACATTGGAGGCAACCTCCTGAAAGTTGACTACATTGAAGGCAACCTCCTGAAAGTTGACTACATTGGAGGCAACCTCCTGCAAGTTGACTACATTGAAGGCAACCTCCTGAAAGTTGAATACATTGGAGGCAACCTCCTGCAAGTTGACTACATTGAAGGCAACCTCCTGAAAGTTGACTACATTGGAGGCAACCTCCTGAAATTTGACTACATTGGAGGCAACCTCCTGAAAGTTGAATACATTGAAGGCAACCTCCTGAAAGTTGAATACATTGGAGGCAACCTCCTGAAAGTTGACTACATTGGAGGCAACCTCCTGAAAGTTGAATACATTGGAGGCAACCTCCTGAAAGTTGAATACATTGGAGGCAACCTCCTGAAAGTTGAATACATTGGAGGCAACCTCCTGAAAGTTGAATACATTGGAGGCAACTGAACCTCCTGAAAGTTGACTACATTGGAGGCAACCTCCTGAAAGTTGAATACATTGGAGGCAACCTCCTGAAAGTTGAATACATTGGAGGCAACCTCCTGAAAGTTGAATACATTGGAGGCAACCTCCTGAAAGTTGAATACATTGGAGGCAACTGAACCTCCTGAAAGTTGACTACATTGGAGGCAACCTCCTGAAAGTTGACTACATTGAAGGCAACCTCCTGAAAATTGAATACATTGAAGGCAACCTCCTGAAAGTTGAATATATTGGAGGCAACCTCCTGAAAGTTGAATACATTGGAGGCAACCTCCTGAAAGTTGAATACATTGGAGGCAACCTCCTGAAAGTTGAATACAGTGGAGGCAACCTCCTGAAAGTTGAATACATTGGAGGCAACCTCCTGAGAGTTGAATACATTGGAGGCAACCTTCTGAAAGTTGAATGCATTGGATGCAACCTCCTGAAAGTTGACTACATTGGAGGCAACCTCCTGAAAGTTGACTACATTGAAGGCAACCTCCTGAAAGTTGAATACATTTGAGGTAACCTCCTGAAACTCTCATCAACTTTGGGACCACCTTGCTGGCAACCAGCTTTTACAGATACCAACAAACCCAGCATGATAGATGTTTGCATGGCACCATAGTAGATTTTAATAAACCTAAAGTTTTCTCAAGCTAGAAGGTTTAAACCATGACCCACTAACACCAGCATGAGTTGTACATGCTACGGCAATAATGACTGCTCAAGCATGGCAATTAGCAGTGGTTATAACGACAAGCTGGTGAAATCCAACAGTTGATCCACCTGTTAAGAATAGTTATATTTTAATAGTCAGAATGCAAACTGCTTATGTGTTGTAAGGTAGGGCAAGCCATAATGTCTGTCCTACCTAGCAACATAACTGTATGCAATTTGCATTCTGACTATTGAAATACAATTATTTGTAACAGGTGTATGAAATAATTAGTGCAGAGGCAGTTCACGAAGAGGTACATGTACCGGTATGCACTTTTATTGTGTTGTTTTCTCTCAAAATTCAGTTCAATAAGCAAGTTCGTAACACTATGAACATGACAGACAAAGAAAGCGGACAAAATATACAGTTCCTCAGCTATTATTTAAAAATAGAACAGGTGTCACATGCATATTCACTTTTTACATAATAGCAGTGAAGGGATGTTCCTTTGTCTACCTGAGGAACTGTATATTTTGTCCGCTTTCTTTGTCTGTCATGTTCATAGTGGAAAGAGCTTTCGTCAGCATGACCCCAAAATATCCACAGATCGATCTTCTACACGATGGATACGTCTCACTTGTGCATTTTAGAATAATTACTGCCTAAGTGATAGAGGTGCTTCATGAATATCTTTTGTTTGCCTCTTGAAAAGAATACTTCTGCTTGTGTATCAGATAAATGTACTGTCGGTGCATAAATGAATAATTACATAACTTTCATGAGCATGATACCAGTATTCGTCTCCATGGGTTTTTATAATTTAGGAACAATCAACCTTTATCTGCCCTTACGCAGATAGTATTTTTGAAAGATTTTTGTAAAGATTCTTAAAAGGAGAGTCAAAGCATTAGTATGAAAATAGATACATGTAGCTGAGTCACTGTCTATAATAAGCAGCATTAGCGTCTAGATCATGAGCAATTCCGTCCTAAAGCACATTAACACTTTCCTTTTCATAAATAGAACATCCTCAAAAAACGTTGACTGTGGGATTTTTTCTGTCATTCTTCTCAAAATGGAAAATCATTGGGGTTTAAGAATAATTGCCAGGCAACTTTGCTTTGTGTGGCTGGATGTGCTCCCTAATAAAATGTGCCAGTGAATCTTCATGTACATTAGAAAATATATATAAAAAAACAAACAATACAGTTCTATCAAAATGCTTAGATGGCGTTACATGCATGCACATGAAATCAAGAACAATGCGAAATATCTTTAGTAATGGTTTTTTTCTGAATATTATAGTACAGTGAAACCTGTCTATAATGACCACCCAAGGGAGACAGAAAAGAAAGTGGTCTTTATAGGCAGGTGGCCTTTAAGTACAGGTTCCTTTAGTACATGCTTCAATGAGAAACCATTTTCAGGGGAAACAAAAGGTGTGGTCTTTGTAGACAGGTGGTCTTTCTTTACAGGTGGTCACTAAAGCAGGTTTGACTGTAGTTCCATGTGGTAGTACTACACTCAAAGTATAAACTTCCAAGTAATCATCTTATAAAAGATTTTCAAGTTTAAATATAAACTTTCAGTTCACATAAATGTGACTTACTCGATAAGCTTGCCAAAAATAGAGCCCACACATACCCTTAACATTTTAGCCCACCCACAAAATGCGGATTGAAGTTTTTGGAGGTTGATTCCATACAGTCTAACAACCAGCTTATTTCTTAGGTGATAACTGGTACCCTCTGAAGGCATTGTAGCTTAATGTGTGGTTATTGCATGTTGGGGCTCACAAGTGTGACCTGTACTACACACATGTGTGACTCACTCTGAGCTGATCGAGCTGCTGTCCAATAAAGACATGGATTAAGAGCTGTTACCTTCGAGTGACAGCCTGTGAACGAACTTGTGTTCTGGTAACAATGAAAAATAAGTCATGAGTGTTCTCATTGTTAGTATGTCTGTTTCGAAGAAAACCATTGTGGAAATGTCCCCCAAATGTAATTTGAGTACGAAAATATGAAAGATTAAATAACAAGCGAAAAACATGATCTCTTGTATAAAGTGTTGTAAACCTTACAAAAATATTAGAAATAGAAAAAGAGAGAGAGAGAGAGACAGAGGAGGGAGGAAGGGGGAGGCAACATGAAAAGAAGATGCAACCCCCTTCCTCATACTCTCTCTTGATGTTGATAGATTGTCCTTATGCATATAGAAGATAATTCAATTTTATACGATAGTTTCATCTAAGCACATACAATTTCTACTACACAGAGACCGTACGTAAGATTGATGATCTCATTTGCTTGTAAACACCATATGTACAATGATTGAGTATTCTCTAATCAATCAATTGCAAATCTCCAACTCAAGCGTAAGTCTTGCGATTAATTGCAAATTTGCAATTGATCGCAACTCAATTTTCTTGCAACGCCCCATTAGTAAGAGAGAGAGAGAGAGAGAGAGAGAGAGGGGGGGGGGGGGGGATAAAAGATAGATCTAGTTAACTTAATTGAATTGTTATAAACTGTAATCCTAACTAAATCCTAGGAAATTTATGAGACTAGTGGGGCGTTGCAAGAAAGTTGAGTTGCAAAAGCTTGCAAATATCAGTTGCAAAGTTTGTGAATTGCAATCAATCGCAACTTTCTTGCAACGCCCCATTATTCTTGTAGCATGATTTATGTGTTAATATTAAACATATGAATTTGTTGATGTCTTTTTGTTGTCTTTCAGTGATGTACTTTTGGTACATGTATGTTATTTTTTATCCATCAACCAAAATTATCTTTTAGCATCACATGTAGACAATAGTGAAAATGGGTCCTTCATTTGAGAAAGAAAAATGAATAAACCTTTTGTGGACTGTTCTTTTTATTTATTTCGATTTAGAATGGGTCTATAATGGAGGGGTTGAACTTGTGGCGAAGCAATGCAGATAAACGTTTTGAGGGTATTGAAGACTGCATGATCTGTTTCTCTGTGATACATGGAGGAAACTGCTCTCTTCCAAAGCTTATGTGCAAGACATGCAAGAAGCGCTTCCACTCAGCATGCTTGGTAAGTCACTTCTCCATTACTTCATTCAGGACTCATCCTTCTCCATCCCATCCTCCTCCTTTCCTCACCCATCCTCCTTCTCCATTCCAGCCTCCCTTTCTTCAGCCCATCCTCCTTTTCTTAATCCCATCCTTCTCTTTCTCAATCCCATCCTCCTCGTTTCCTCACCCATCCTCATTTCCTCACCCATCCTCCTTTCTTCACCCCATCCCCTTTCTCCATTCCAGCCTCCCTTTCTTCAGCCCATCCTCCTTTTCTTAATCCCATCCTCCTCGTTTCCTCACCCATCCTCCTTTCTTCACCCCATCCTCCTTTCTTCACCCCATCCTCTTTCTCCATTCCAGCCTCCCTTTCTTCAGCCCATCCTCCTTTTCTTAATCCCACCCTTATCTTTCTCAATCACATCCTCCTCCTTTCCTCACTCACTCACTCATCCTCACCCATCCTCCTTTCTTCACCCCCATCCTCTTTCTCCATTCCACCCTCCTCCTTTTCTTCATTCATCACTCTCCCTTATTCACCCTTCCTTATCCACTTTCCCCATCCCTCTCCTCCCCTTTCTGCATTCCAGCTTCCTCTCTTCTCATCCAACCCTCCTTCTCCCCCCCCCCAATCCTCTCTCTTCCTCCCATCCTCTTTCCTCATCCTCCTCTTTTTTCATCCCCCTCTTTTTTCATCCCATCCTCCTTCCTTTTTCAAACACATCCTTCTTCATCTTTTATCCCTTCCCATTTTCACCCTCTTATCTTCTTCCCCCTTCGCTATCAATGGCCGTTCTTTCTTTATCCCTTTTCACATTGCTTGTCTAATTCTTCTTTTTTCAACCTATTATAAGTTTGATTATTAATAATTGTTATCACTAATCCATCTACATGTACTGTTAGTTTGTTCCATATTCTATCTTCATTTCTTACACTGCTTTTTTCTTTCACCTCCTCAAGGCTGATATTCTGAAGGGAAAAAATGTATTTTTTATCTTTGTGAAAAAAAGTTTATTGTCCTAACTAAAGTTAATTGCACAAAATAACACTCATTATTGTTGCTTCTGCAGATGCCTCTCTAACTGTAAGCTTTGCCTTGGCATTAACCATGACTATTTTTTTTTTTTTTTTTTTGACAATGAACAATGTTTGTTTAAAGATAAAGTTAAAACAGTTAAAATAATTCGGCCTCAATTATAAAGTTTGATAGCTGTCAACAATTCCTTTTTTTTAGGAATGATTTATATCTTTTCCCCTTTCCCCTTTCAAATTGATTCAATTTCCCCTTTCAAATTGATTCAATTCTTTGTCTGGAAATGATGATTTAAACACACAAAACACTGTCTTCCTATTTTGTTTGCCTTGAGAAATTCCAAAAATTACACGTACCGGTATATGTAATTTATCCTCGTAAATTTGTCTTCCCTTTTCTCTCTTTCATCCACAGTACAAATGGTTCAGTACTAGTGCACAATCTTCCTGCCCTCTCTGCAGAAGTCCATTCTGAGATGAAGAAGAGTGAAAACTCATGGAGCGCAAACTGAAATTGGTGCAATTCCTGTCCACCTGGTGTTGATAGACTCACTGTGGTGCCTCGATTAGGGCAAATGCCATGCAGTGAAAAAATTATGGGGGGGGCTCAGGGCGAATTTGCCCCCGACATGCCCGAAAAGAGCCCCCGTAAATTTGCATAGAGTTCAATGCAAAACAAATTTTTAGAGTGTTATTTTTATGCAGGCAAGCTTGAAAAGTGGCCCCCGAAAAATAAATATTAATTTTTTCCCTGATGCCATGTATATAGACAGACCCAATACAATACCCTATTGTACTGCCGATAGAAATCATGTTTGGATTACAAAATATGTCATTGTAATTTTAGCACATTTCACAAGGTAATGGACAAAGCTATTGATATTGCCTCAGAAGTCCTAGCGATTGTGTTAGTGGCTTTCAGTAGGTGTTTATACAATTTCACTACTCAATAGGGTTGATAAAAAGTGAACTGCTACCTTTATATACACTGTATCTTTACATGAATTATCACTGACAAGTTGTCAGTTTTTATCATATACAAATATGATGGAAAGATACTTTATAATCAATAAATTCTTATATTTGTTATTTAAAGATTAAACTTGAGTTCTGGTCATGCGATTGCATTGTGAAAGAAAAGGTGTGGAATGGATCAGAAAAAGTTGATCATGTAGCATGTACATGTAAGTATTGGTGTGTACTGCAAGATTCTGGAGTCATCAAAATCATGATAAATTTGGCCCAGTCTTGGTAAAGTAACAAGCACAGTACACAGAAAGATGTATATGGGACTACACAAAAAATGTCGGGGCTATACCTCGATTTCCTTTTCTTTCTATGCTCATTACTCAGCCAGTATAAATTTTCTACCAAAATTGTTTGGCAAATGACATTTATTTGTAATCTTGAACATTTAGTGTAAGTTTCGTTTGATTCTGTGAGAATTCATTTTTTTTTTTTTTTACCAGACCTCAAGTAGAAATGCATGGCATTCACTCTACTTGAGTGAAAATCTCCTTACCTTCTGGTCTGGGTCCGTTTCATAAAACTTACCATTTATGGTAACTTTGCCTTCAATATTAACTACCATGGTACCATTACTCTGTAGCCAATCAAATCAAGTTTTTCATAAAAGTTACCATTAATGGCAAAGTTACAATCAATGGAAGGAGGCCCAGTTGACGGATCTATTAGAAAACTTGTAACCTATCAATTTAAAGAGAAGGTTGAGTTCTGGGGAGAGGTGAGAAATAATTTGTGAGAGTTATCATTATATTATGCGAGTGTGAAAGAATTTCAGAGAAAAGATGTTCCCAGAAAAGCATGGCTCTTCAATTGCCTTCTTATTCTAAATATGACAAGTAACAGCTTAAAAAAGAGGCCCTACTTTTATGCCACATGTTTGTGTAGTCCCATACACATCTTTCTGTGTACAGTGCTTGTAACTTTATCAAGACGGGCCAAATTTCTTATAATGTTGATGATTCCAGAACCTTGCAGTACACACCAATACTTATATGCTAAATGATCAATTTCTTCTGATTGATTCCACACCTTTTTTTTTCACAATGCAATTATGGCATGACCAGAACTAAACTTTATCTTTAAACAGTGCACAGACTGGATTTTAGCGTGTACATATCAAAGAGGTATCAACGTTTTTAAAGTTAATATTTCTAGAATTTTTGCCAGTTCACTGACTGTGTATTAGTCTGCACACACAGACTCTAGTTTGACACTTACACACAATTCCATAAAGTCTTGAACCGAGCCTAACTTGTCAGTCAGTGGCAGTGTTTTGTCAGGAGCAGCTATAGTACAGGGCATATAGAGTGCATTCAATTAAGTAGTAGTCTTGCCTTTCAGACCCTCAGATAAGTGGTATGAATAACAGAGGTTTGTACTGGCAAACTAGCTTTGCATCTGTTGTTTGGACTGTTCCCGCCAGTGGCCTTGTACGACAACATGTATTTATTGATTGCATGGCAATAGCCTTTAATTGCCATCAGTAAGCTGCAATCGTGTAACTAGGAATCTAAGTTCTGTTTTTCTTTCCAATAGTTTTCCCAATATTTTTCCCTTTCAAAGCTTTCATTATAATTATCATGTCTGCTTTGCATTACGGTATGGATCAAAATATTGATCATGATTTTATATATTTGGTTTCCAGGACACAGCTGTCCTGACTATAGTTGCAAATTTTCCACTTTCAAAAAATGAGAGGCAATGTTGACAATTTATCAAGTGTCATTGCTGTTATCATGCTATTTTCAAATTATATTTAATATGTTACGCTATTAGGTTGGTATACAACTTAAATTGAAATAAAGAAGAGATTGCATGTGTTCTAATAAAGATGAAAAATAAATTCTGAGCTTCCTCATTCTATGTCAGTTTGGAAGAGTCTCACTGTAGAGTTGCTCCCTAAAAAGGATTTAGTGATATGTATGTGTAGTCCCTAATATATGCAAATGACTGTGTGTAGTGTATGTGATTTTCTGTAAGAGTGAGTGAATTTCTTTTTATTGTGATCATCCCAAAACCTCACAGTATACATCAGTTCTCTTGTTTTACACAATGAACCTCTCGTAATCGCTTAATAATAACAATAAAGATGGAATCTTTAAAGCGTAAAACAGACTAGGACATCTCCCTATGCACTTAACAATACACCTAAAGCATATTACAACTTTATGCTTACATATTTCTACAGAATAATTCCTATACCGGTGTTTAAAAGGAAAAAAGAAAATTTACTATAATGTGATAGTAATAACATTAATGTCGCATAATTCCTTTACTTAAACATAAAAAGAAACGGGATTAAAAAAAATTAAAACTTTATAATAGATGTACCTCAGTATTGCATTTTTATTAATACCCACTAAAATGAACTTTGTGCTTTTACTTAAATGGTGTCTTTTGCGATGTAATGTAATTTTATAGCCATTAATAAACTCTTTATAGGCCATTTTATGTCATTTCTTTATTATCTTCCTGGTAGTGCCACGTACAAATCAATTATGCGATCCAGTTGCTTATGTAATTTTATAGCCATTAATAAACTCTTTATTGGCCAGTTTATGTAATTTCCTTATTATCTTTCGGATAGTGCCACTTAAAAATCAATTATGCAATCCAGTTGGTTTCTAATTACCCTTAGAAACCATACTCTGAAAGCTCATTTGACCTCGGTCATTTTATGGCATCATCTTGCTGGTTCTTAAATGTGCATGAAGTTATTTTTAAGTGCATACTGATGCCGATTATACCTCCGTGTTCAATCATTGGGCTAATACATGTACGTCCAACATACGCATGCAGTTGGTTGCATCATGGTGTTAGGTCTATGGTTGCATCTAGGTCCTTTTCTTTAGAACTGATATGGAACGTTCAATAAAATTGGACAGCATTGACCTACACTATACATTTACCTCATGAATAGTCGTAGATATTGACCTCCGGTAGTGGATAGCATCTTGAGATTACTGGTTCAATGTACTTTATAATTATAGCTTTTAATGCAGTAGATTGGAAAAATGAAAGGTTTTGTTTTAAAGTGAAATATATAGAAGTTAGGTTAATGAAGATTTGCTAAAGATGGCATAAACCGAAATAGCAAATAATAATATGCAATTGCGGAGTGATTGTGTACTATGTGTGTCCTATACAACACATCGAGGGGTCAGTGACACAAAGACGTATTAACCGGCTCCATATTGGCCATTTTGAGAAAAAGTGGTTTATGTGTCACTGAACACTTGGGCCTTCAGGAGTTAAGTCTATGTTTCACTAGCCTTTGACTTCAATGGGGTGTTGGGTGGAGTTAAGTCTTTGTGTTTCCTGAACATTTTGATATAAAATACTCATTTTGGCAAAATATGGAGTAACGTCTTTGTGTCACTGAACCCTCGACATGACATATCCTATGTCAGCGCTCCACAACCGGTGAGCCACGAATCTCTCTCGGGTGGTCCGCAAAGACAGCCCAAAAGGTCAAAGTATTTTTTAGATAGAATAAAATGAAAAATAAAAATATGTCTGATCTTACACGACACAGCTGGAATTCAGCATCGATGTACCATAACATTTTCCCCCCTTCCCTTCTTCTTAAAAACCTATGCCTGGATTCTAAACAAAATTTGTACGAATCATATGCAGGTAATGGAGATCTAAAGTAGTTCAAATTGGGCTGGGGGTGGGGGGGGGGGGGCAGGCTTAAATATCCATCATCCAAACATCAATGCGCGAGCACGGAAAATTGTCGATAAATGATTTTTAAAATTGTTCAGTTTGAATCAAGGATATCTCTTCAAAACGCCTGGTTAGTCTCATTTTTAATTTCATATTCTGATAGATCATGAGGTGTAGATATGCTTTCATACCAAAATGTTGATTTGGATTCCAGCTGAACGTTTTAGGAATATTTTTTATGTGGAGAAGACCTATTGATGTTTGAAAGGGATACCTGCCCCTGCAAGGGACTAAATTGCCCTACTGCACCAATAAATATATGTTCCAGGGGATGGGAGCTAAGTTCCTTATTACTTTCATTGGCTCAGGTGAGCGTAAGGTCCGCGGGCCTCTTGTCCCGTATCATGTTTTATTGTTATTTTTTTTAATGTTTTGCAAAGTGGGCATCGAACAATTTTCATCGGCCAAAGTGCGTCTCGATTTTTATTAGAAAGATCGAGAAGCGTTCTCCTTTGTCGAACACATTTCACTAACGTCAAAGGATTACCCATTTGCTCATTGCATGGAGACCATTATTGTTCTGCACATGATGCATGCATGATGCCTCCCGTACACTTTTTTTTTAAAAGCAATTTTGTTTTATTTCTCCAAATGTATAATACAAACCATAACATACAATTGAATAAAATAAACTTGTTCAATATTGATTGCTTTGACATAAACATAATTAAACAAAACGTCATTTGCAGTATATATAACTTAGCAACAAAGTAAACGTATAAGTACCTAAACATAACATATATGTCAATTGTAAATGTTATTCACTTATATAAAAAAAAAAACTTAAACAAATCTGGAGGTAATTTTAACTGGTACACTTTTTTTTTTTTATTTAACAATTTTGTTTTATTTCTCCAGATGTGTAATACAAACCATGACATACAATTGAATAAAATAAACGTGTTCAATATTGATGCTTTTACATAAACATAATTAAACACAAACTTATTTGCAGTATAATATAACTTAGCAACAAAGTAAACGTATAAGTACCTAAACATAATATGTCAATTGTAAATGTTATTCACTTATATATTACAAAAAAAAACTTAAACAAATCTGGAGGTAATTTTACTGAAACAATCCTGCCCCCTCCCTGCCCCCTCCCTGCCCCCTCCATCACACAAACATACTCACCCTCTATCACACAAACATACTCACCCACCCACACACATACTCACCCACCCACCCACCCCCCCCCCCCCCACACACACACACACTACTCACTCAGTGGATGTCTGCCAACATTCTCAACTCAAGAAAAATATACTAAATGAGTTATCCAGGCCGCAAAATAGAGTTACGCTTTTAACAGGCTCACGGTGGAGAAGAAAACAAATCTTAATTAATCTTAAGCTGCTCCCACTTTAAGAAATGTGATCCCAGCTTTTCCATTTTAATTGCTATTTTCTTTTCCTCATCCCTATACTTAAAAATGCTTTTTCCATCTTTTCTAAATTTAGTACTCGCCCCCCCGATCTTGACATAAATGTAACATACTTCACCATGAAAATGATAGTATTACACATTTGTATTCTATATGAACTACCTACCAACCCAACAAATATATCTCGCCATTCTAAATCTTTAATTTCATCTAACTCAAAAAGTTGTATTAAAGCCTGCCATATCCTTTGAACGCTGCCACAAGATAAAAATAAATGTTTGTATGTTTCTATTTCCTGCTTACAAAACGAACATAAATTATCACCAACAAAACCAAATCTATGAAGATGCTCATTAGTGTATATGGCTCCATGCAATAATTTAAATTGAAATTCACGTTGTTTTCTAATGAGTATAGTAATACACACAATGCAAACCCCATACATACACACACACGCGCGCACACCCACCCCACACACATTCATGCACACTCACGAACTCATGCATTACTTTATCATACTTTTGTACATCATTCATTTATTCTCTTTTTTTCCTACCAAGATAGATTGGCAGTTGACAATGTAGAAATCATTGCATGAGAGATTAAATTTGGTCTATTTTTTCCTATAACCTTGAAACAGCAATTTTCAGGCACAATTATAGCTCATAGACATCATTTAATTTCATTTCATTTTATTTCATTTCATTTCATTTTATTTCAACACGGATAAATTGCTTCAGCCAACGGCTGTTCTTCTGCAACTCCGTGCATACATAAAACATCACAATTCAAATAAGACGCAATACATATTCAACAATTACATCAGTAAAAAAATAAAATACAATGAAAATAAATGTAACGAGCGTGATTAATAACATAATATAATAATTAATATATACAAATATATAATGATATAAAATAAAGTAAAAGTTAAGTTAAAATTTCGGCATAGTAAAAAAGTGCTCGAAAATCACCTAAACGTAATTCACTTTTGTTCTGAAATGGATTATTGATTGGATAACATGGGCAGATGGGTTTATATTTATCTTAATAACATTAAACGAATTCATATAATTGTTTATTGATTCATATAATTGTTTATTGATTCATATAATTGTTCATCGATTCATATAATTATTAATTGATTTATATAATTGTTAATTGATTCATATAATTGTTTATTGATTCATATAATTGTTTAATAATCACTCTCGAAAAAAAACAGCTGTTGTTTCCTACATTCTAACATTAAGGAGTAAACTAATTAGGCAACAACTAGTCGGTTAGAATTGTAGAGGTGCCGTCGTGGTCTAATGGATACGTCGTCGGACTGTGGATCACACGGTTCGCGGTTCGAATATCCTCTTGGCAAGATATTTAACTACATTTGCAAAACTAGACCCAGTTGAGGTAAATGGGTTCTTGGCAGGAATTAATCCCTTGAAAATATGCTAGAGCGCCATAATGGCAGCCGTGCTTAAGCCGGGGTAGTAATTGTGGAGCACCAATTTCTCTTTTTTTTCCCTGTGCTGTACGCTATACATCAAGGACACAGATCGGATCACCCCCAAAGCATTTTTGATAATCGTTTAAGGTACATTATTACTTATTATGTTATCCCCCCGAACTGATTCAAATAATATTATCATCTTTGAAGAGCTTTTTCGAGCAGTCTATCCTCTAATATTATTTCACGCTCTTTTTCCTCTCATTCATCTCTCCCCTCGCTCTCACTTTTTTTTGCCATTTAGGTTTTTTTTTAGGGGGACACGTGCCACTGGTACTAATAGTAGTACTATTAGCACTAGCCGTTGTTGCAGTTGTTTTTCGTTATAACATTGTTATTGCTTCAATCATTACCATAGTGTTATTAATCATGTTGTTTAAAGATACTATGTCCCTTTTGCAGCCAACATCAAATTCTGTAGAACTTTGCAGGAATTATGAATATGTAATGTAAAATTATGTCCTATCTGTGAAATTTAAACGTTAGCAGTGTCCTAATATTCAAATTATGCAAGGAAACCCGTTTACTTGCTAGACTTCACTGTTAGACACTATTGAGTGACTGACTGGCTTTTTTCTTCGTTGGTAATAACACACATAAAATGAGCTGTAAAGGCAGGGGCGGATCTAGCTTTTTGCTAAGGGGGGGGTTTGACCAAAATAATGACGATGCGGAGCATCGTCCACGAGCCGCGAAGCGGCGAGCCGATTTTTTTTTGGGTGTTTATTTGAACCCCGTAAGTGATGTTTTCCTGGCATCTATTAACACAATGGAGACCATAAAAAGCAGTGCATGATAACGTCTTTTTAAATAAAGTAACAGTTAAATAAAATAATGACGATGCGGAGCATCGTCCACGAGCCGCGAAGCGGCGAGCCGATTTTTTTTGGGGTGTTTATTTGAACCCCGTAAGTGATGTTTTCCTGGCATCTATTAACACAATGGAGACCATAAAAAGCAGTGCATGATAACGTCTTTTTAAATCAAGTAACAGTTAAATACACAGTTATATCCAGAGTTATCATGTGTTTGGTTAAGTTACCAGATGAGTTGAATATCTTCTCACAATATTTGCACTTGAAAGGGTTTCTCTCCAGCGTGCGTTCTTTTTTCTTTCTTTTTTTCTTTTTTTTCTCTTTTTTTTCCCCCTTTTTTTTTTTTTTTTTTTTTTGGGCCGCCCAAGGGGGGGGTTTAAACCCCCTAAACCCCCCCCGTAGATCCGCGCCTGAAAGGGTACATGAGCATTTGTCTACATCAATAACCCACTTCTTGTAATGGCCAAAATGAAACTTATTGAATCTTTGTGCAGCAGAAAACGTACGACCATTCGGTACAATGGTCTGAAAATCAGACTATTACCTATTCACTTGGTAGCACTTAAGTAGATTTGACAACTAGTAGTCGTTATTTTCCCACTTAAAGACATTTTCACGCCCCCTTTTGTAAAAGGAAGTTCTAAATTAGTATTATTTTTCAATTGTCGTTAGAATTTAACCTTTTCATTTGTGTTGGCCTGCAAATGGGACATAGTACCTTTAACGTGTACCGGTAGCTCAAAGGAATTTCTTAAATTCTATGATAGTACTGAATCGGAAGATTAGCTAGAGTTGGCGTGATACTGGAGCGCCTTGAGCACCTTGCGTGGTAGATTCTATAAGC
The DNA here is from genome assembly GCA_035222895.1 of Strongylocentrotus droebachiensis. Taxonomy (NCBI): domain Eukaryota; kingdom Metazoa; phylum Echinodermata; class Echinoidea; order Camarodonta; family Strongylocentrotidae; genus Strongylocentrotus; species Strongylocentrotus droebachiensis. The sequence continues at coordinate 45,319 of JAVYIG010005988.1, read as the reverse complement.
GCAAATTAGAGTATCCATTATCATTCTTTTTAAAGTATTAGTATTCGTATCATTATTTTGATTTTATTTCTCCCATTTCTTTACTTGTATTATTATTATCATCATTATTATTATCATCATCATCATCGTTGTTATTAATATCATCGTTATTATCAGCATTGTGTTGCTATTTTTATATCATTTTTTAACAGAAAATATTAATCTAGGATAAGGAAATATAAAATATATTGCGATTGCATAAAAGTAGTCGAGAAAAAATATACCACCCTGTACATGTCTAGGATTCTTTTTCTTTCCACCCCTTTTCCTTCTGCTACGATGCTAACTAGTCTTGACGAAATAAACCGTATATTTATGAGGTCAAGGAAAATGACCATGTGCGCATGGATACGTGCAGGTATAGATAGTTCGTAGGAAAAATAGCCCCTGGCCCCCGGCCCCGGGTTTAAAGGATTACATTTGTAAAAATTGGCACATTGGCATTAGGCCATTTAAAAAAAAAATTAAATGTTTAGCGTCCCCGCCCGCTTCCTTTTTGGGGGCCGCCTCCTATTTTTTTTTTTTTTTTTTTGTGAAATTTTTTGATATTTTGATTTTTTTTTTTTGATTTTTTTTTTAATACAAAAAAGAAAAAAAAAGGAAAAAAGAAAAACACTGCTAAAATGGATCTATTTCTGATTTAAAAAAAAAAAAAAAAATGTCGGCTGCCATCTTGAAAAATAGCCCGACTGTCAGGGAAAATGTACCGAGCGGCCATTTTGGGCGGCCATTTTGAATTTTTTTAAAAAAGGGCCTCCTCCTTCCTATTTTTTGAAAAACGGGACGCTAAACATGTTTTTCTTTTAAATTTGACCTTAATGTATTTGTCGGTAATTTGTGGCTAGTTTTGTCGGTAATCGGTGGCCTCTACCCCCCCCCCCCCCCCTCCACTGAAAAAAAAGTCTAGCGACGCCCCTGATCACATGACAGGACCTATAGGCTATTTAAATAATAAGTGTGATGCAGACCTCAGGGCCCTGCTTCGTAAAACAGGTTATCAATAACAAGATACGATACTCGTTATCAGCTCTCCTGAGATAATGCGATGGCTACGAGCAGATTTCTCATATTATGTGACAATGGTTATTGATAAAGACGGAAATTCAAAGGTCGTGGGTGCGATCCCCGACGGGTCCCCGACACAGCACTAATGTCCTTTGGCAATATATCCAGGAGAGAAACGGGGACCTGGTAGGTTAATTGGCGAAAACCTTTGTGTTAGTAATTGGTGTATGCCCTCACGGTGACCATATAGTAGGAATACTCCCCAGGGAATGGAGATAGTGGACACTGCATATGCGTGAATGAATTCGATGACCGGGGTGATAATATCTCTAAAGCGCATTGAGACAGTATTTCGTATTGAGCGCTTTTTAAATCTAGATGATTATTATTATAATATTATGCAAATTTTATGAAACGGCTGGTGGTTCAAGACTCAATCAAATACATTCTGTCTTGGGAAAGGGAAAACAGACAGCCGTAGAATGTAGGCTATCCGAGCGTTGGATCCCCTCTGTCGCAGGATTCAAAGAGTTAAACCAGCAGGAAGGGGATTAACGGATATCCGAAATTTAATCCCCTCGCCCCCGTCAGCACGCTCCTTGATGAGTGTTTCCTTTGCAATTACTTGAATACGCGTCTCGTTTCTCTTTAGATTGTTTCCAATCTTAATATTCTATGGTGTTTGTGTGTGGGTGTATAATTATATGCCTGTGTGAGCGTGTTGGAAATATATATGAGATTAGATTGATAATTAATACTTATTATATTTTATGACTGGTCAATATGATGACTTATCTCCATTAATAGTTCATGTTTGTACTGTTATACATTTTTTCCTCTTTTTTTCTTCTTATTTCAAACCATATCCTTGGTCTTACATTCGAGCAAATTTGAGCAAATTTTGATTTATTTTCTTCTGCATTCCATATAAATATAAACGATTTTTGGTAACACAACCAACATAAAATACTAAAAAGTACTTTCGGACATGAATAAGCAAATATACATATTAGTCTAAGAATAATATAAATTGTTGAATTATCATATTTCATCAAAGTTTATAAATTTAAAGCATTTGCTGCAAATAGCTTAAAAATATGACAACCCAAATTCAAACCTTAGGACAAAGATGAACAAATTCATTAAGCAGAATGGACAAATTATTTAGAGCATATGTAAAATAAGGATAATGATGAAGTTATTTATGATGATGATGATGATGATGATTTAACATGTAGTAATGGTGGATGTATCTTCATTAATCTTTTGTTGTTGTTAATGCATTTGTAAATTGTGAGCAAGTCACTCATTGACTGCTATTCACAAATTGTAATAAATCATGAATTCATAAATAAATGAATATATAAATAAACGAATAAGTATATAAAAACATAAAAAATGAATACATAAATGAATATATAAATGAATAAATAAAGGAATATATAAATAAATAAATTAATTAATAAATAAAACAAAATAAATGAATAAATATAGGTGTGCAAAAAAAAAAAACGGTGGACAGCAATAAGAAACTTGATTTAAGCTACGCAATCACTGTTCTCACATTTCCTTTCGCATTGACCACGATTTGGTATGAAGATATACCAAATAGCACTATAGCGCATCCACTAGGTTTCGAATTCGTGACCTCCAGGTTTAATACGAGACCACTGCTCTATACCCTTGGTACGTACACAAACAGTACTTGATAAATATTGTTTATGTCTCTTGAACTAATAGAAACATCGGGATCAGCGTTTCCCTGAAAATGTTTAAAGTTCACTTTCTTGTTAACGCAAAACGTACTAAGGACTTGTGCCCCTCTTCCTCTAACATACAGAGCTGTATCGCGTTGTTCTATTTGTCTGCTTTAGATATCAATTATGAGCTTTTTGACTTCCGTAATTGCCAGTGATTTATCAAAAGATAAGGGTCCATTATTGTCCCGATCCCTAATCGTGCCCATACTAATGATGTAAATGGATGTACACACTGTTACTGGAGATTAATTCAATGATCAGATCAGGGTGTTTCGTAACACGACCACGGCATCATGTTTCAAATGATGTAACGGCTAGCGAGGATTTCCTAGGGATCATATTAATCATAATCTGATTAAATACATGAGCGAAAGAAAGAACCAATGATCATTACAACATATTTTGCGTTATCAAGAAAACAACGCGGCGTTATTATTATTTTTCTTAAGTTTAGGAGAGAGAGAATGTGTTCATTTTCATGTAACTATCAAATATGTATATTCATGTATCAATAATTCCGTAATGACGAAAACGTGTGGGATTCCAGGGGGATGTAGGTGAAGGCTCTATGATTCTCATAAACAAGGTCCCGGGTTCGATCCTTGCCCATTGTGTTCACCCTCAGACAAGGTCTTTTCCCCCCATTACTCTCTCTTCACCCAGGTGTATAAAATGGGTTCCTAGCTGCACATGGCAATGGTGTGGTGATTAATCATAATATGCTATTGATAATGATGTATCTAATTAGGTGAGACTAAAATATTATTTTTATCACATTACTTTGATTCTATATAAAAAAGTTTATACCACGGTTTTAAGCTGCTAATCAGCATTTCCTCATTTTGTTAGGCATAATAGAAAATGGAGTGAAGAATAAGTTTTATTCCGAGTTTATTATCTATTGATTTTATTTGCCCTTGTAATCATGATTCGCCTCCTCTTAAGAAAAAAGGGTACCTTCAAACATGGTAAACATGTAAAGGGATACACAAAGTGGACATCTTGTATTTCATTTTAATTTTTTTTAGGGGGGAGGGGGCGGGGCAAAGTTGTGATTCGGTTGCTCTTAATTATGTACCACATACATCCTGAGGCTCGATCATGATGAATATTATGGAAAGTATTTTTTATTCACCCCCTTGCGCCTTAATAATAATAATAATAATATTTAGCTTTTATATAGCGCTTAATACAATTACTATGATGACATGGAATATGTTTGAACTAGACTAATAATGAGATGATGACGATTCGTGCCAGAATATCAACTTTCCCATTTCTTAATCTTGCGAGCGAGCAAAGCAGCCAAAAATTAATTTAAAAAAAGAGAGTTTTGTTGTATTTTGTAGGTAGGCCTATATTGTGCATTAATTTCATTTCATTGCCTGTGATGTAAAAGATGTTATTTCAATATTCTAGCTGATATAAATAGGCAAACAAAGGAAACAACAAATTAACATAAACAAAAACAAATGAAATAATCTACAAAATACTCCGGGAAGAGGCTGAACCCCCGAGCCCCCACCTCGTATATCTATAGTCAAACATGATGCAGATTTCTACTTATTTTATGATAATATTTTACCCATATATCTTGTTTCCTAAAATAATTACCGACATTAATTTTGATATTGTAATATCATATATGATATCCACGTATGATAATAGTATGATATTATAACTTAAAATAAGTTTCACTTTCTATTCTAAATTGCAAACGTCATTTAATATTTATTTCATGAATTGAAACTAAGCACTTTTCATATAGATTGAGTTATGGAAATAAAATTATCTGAATTGAATGGGATTGAATTAAAATCTGAAACATTCACCATTTCAAGTCTCGAACGCGTGAATCTAACCGCTGGCCTGTGTGAGGTTTGTTTGTTTGCTGTGTATTCTGCTGACTAATTAAGAGTTTGGTAAATTCACACTAAAAATAATATGAACAATGTCGCGATAGTAGAGGTGAGAGCTCGGGCAGTTGTTCGCGACGTATCTAGTACTTCCTGTCTATTGATGTAGTTGTTGTTGTTAGAACTTTGGTTTTTTGGAAGCCGGATTTTGCTCGTTATACAGGAAGAGGGTTTTTTCCTTCTGTACATGGATATTCTTTATTACTTAATCATATCTTTCGCAACGGCTATATATAGCCATCATCTTTGACAGAAGAAAAGAAACGGATCGGTACAGTCCCATGCTCACAAAGGTTTTTCGAAAAATCAACTTTCAATAAAGTAACGAAGTGTGGACCGAAGTGTACATGGTCATACAGGCCAAGTTGTCAAGATTGCTAGTTCTAGAACAATTACGTGCTAAACAATGGTGCGGTGGTCGACCCAGCCCCAAACGCGGAGTTTGCCCTGCTCTCCAGCCCCTCGCTTGAATGATTTCGCAGTGACCCTGTTTAGAACACGTAACCTGGACAACAAGCGAATATGACTTTAGTACTCTATTGAAAATGCGAACAATGCATTGATATAGCGTGATATTGAAATTGATTTCATGTCTATACAGTGCGTCCCAGAAAAAAACGAAACCGAGAATTATCGATGTTTTATCATAACTTAACCACAATTATAATTACTACATGACACATATAATTATGTAAAGCTTAGGTCCTCCTCTCTCATTTGATGTATATTTCATGAGTGACTAAAATCAATTGGAACAAAGGGCACCAAAGTGTCATTTGGCGGACGGTATCTGATGTTCAAAGAGAAAATCACATTTCTAGAAAGTTCATTTTCTGCCCTTTCATATGACACCTCAATCAGGAAAAATGAGCTAGAAATAATAAAGTGTAGATATATATACATATATAAACTGCTGTGACGGAGGATTATCCAAATTGAATTATTTTCTCTATAACCTGTACATATTGTATTATTATCCTGTAAAACTAAATCCATTTCGCTTTTATAGCTTACCTCATGTTTCAAATGTATTATTCATACTAACGGAAAACGAAATAGATCAAATCGAACAGTTCCAAACTATTGCTGTAAAGCATTGTGATGAATGCCTACTACAGGATTAATGGGGAATAGTAATGTACAATAACGTGACCCTCGAAAATGTTATAAATAGAAGTAACGACTGCACTTTTGAAAGTGCATGCAAAATAAATGTTCCTCGCCTATCAGGAGTGAACACTTTGACTAACACAAAACCGACTAGATCAGCACACAAAGAGAAACAACAGCAAGGGTCATGACTGTGATGCATGAATATTCTTCTATTTGAAGGAGTTTTATTCTTATATCTTCATAAAATAACTGACATCAAAAGTACTGGAACTTAATGAAATAAAATTAATTTTGCGGACATGCGAATGGCTGAATACCGAATAGTAGAACTTATCGAGAACAAGAAGAAAACGCTCACGTTCAAGACTCTAATCATTTATTTAGGTTAACTAGACAGATACAATGCACATTTAAAAGAAACAAGACTAAGGCTAGAACAATGATATGCCAAAGATTACTAGGATGAATAATTAAAGTAATATAAAAATCAATTCAGTTTGCACAATAAGCATCGGCAATGTATATGTTTTACCCTGTTCTATTCATAATATTTCTGATATAAAAGACATCTAAAGACTTTCAATGCTTTTATTTTTTTATTTGCTGCCTTCGTAAATATTCCTTATCTAGTCATTTATTTCTATTATCTACCCATGATTGTCTTTTAAGTGAGTAAACACTGTTGTACATTAATGCCCCGCACCCTCTAACAAAAACAACAACACACAAACGAAAGTGTAACGCTATATTAAAAAAATAATACAATGCAAGTACTGTAATCTACCATTAAAAAAACACAAGAGTGAAACACAACAGCATATACACCCATCTTTGAATGTTTTTGAACTTATTATTAAATCATGTCTTAACTTTGCTCATAAAAATAATGAACATTATCCTAAGTTTAGGTTGAATGTGCCAGAAGATTTCTTATCTGAAATAGATAAGCAAACCAAAACTACAAGTTCTCACGTTCACTGTGCCAGCAAAATTTGCTTACATCATCCACAGTACTCCCGGTACTCTGATCAATACACGCAACAATAATAGGCCTCCTGAATAACTCCAATTGTGGATGCTGTTTTTGTTAGAATGCGTTTATTCATATCTGATTAAAATCTAGACCAAAGAGCGCTGGTACCCCCACAACACGACCATGATGACAAAAGAGACTTGGTTTACGTGCACAGCGCTTAATAAAATACATTTTATGCGACGTCTCTAATAATAATCATATTCTTCTACTCTACTGTCCCAATGAATCCTCATGTGTTTGCTATCAAGTTCAACAGTAACAAAATAAAAAACAAACACAAAATAGGAAAGAAAAAGCATAGAAAAATTGTTTGACACACGACACTCCCCGAACCAATAGTCTAATAATGTCTATCACTTGTGAAAAACACGAATCTGTCTAGACTCTAGACCAAATATATTCGAGATCCTGATCTGTTTGTAAAGTGTCGAATGTGTGATTGTAAAATATGTTTTGCCGACTGCAAGCTCCCCTCTCATTTGCCCAGTATACTGAAGAAAAAAAATCCCAAAGTTTATATTTTCCTTAAAGACAATTTATAATCATACATTCCTGTTTTATAGAACCCTTGAATGAAACACATCTATTTCGTTATCAATAACTAATACAATGAACATTTATGAAATTGTCTGTACAGAGCGAGTTGGAGAGGAGCTCGCAAGATACGTCACAGAGTTGCCATTTCGTGTTTGATTGATTCAGATCATGATATTAAAACCAACTTAATATCAGGGTGGACTTCCCCTTTAATGCCTCAGTCACACCTTTGCGTATTTGGCTTGCGTATTGCTGCGTATTTATGGCAAGCCGTTATAACATTATTCCTATTTCTTGATATCAAGAAATGAATTCTCGATATAAAAAATAAAAAATCAGATTTTTGATATCACGAATTACCATTGCTTTACAACATATATCATTTCTTGATAATAGGAATAAATGTTAAAACGGCTTGTCATTAATACGCAGTAATACGCAAAGGTGTGACTGAAGCATAACTCTGCTTTGGCACGGCTGTAATTACAGTGCTCGAGCATTTTAAGGCAACTATTCCTGTCGGGTACCCAGTTACCTAACCTTAATGGAGTATGGCATATGTAGATTAATGTCTTGCCAAGGACATTAGTTCCGCGACAGAAATATTTGAACATCGTGCCTTGTGGTTCACAGTCCGGTGTCTTATCCACTGGACCAAAACACCTCTACATTAAACTGTAAAAGAAGAAAACAAAAATGAAACAGGCGAAATTTGGGCAAGGGACGACAACCCTTGGGATTTTTTTTGTGCGCACGCCACCAAAACTAGATTGCTCCACACGCCGACAAGACCGACTCCATATAGTTAATACACCAAACAAATAGTAAAAATATCCTGAATGGCAAGGAATCGGTCTGGTTCGAGTTGGTTTGGAGTAGGTTTTGCGGTGCGACTTAAGAACTACAAATCAAGGAATCATTTCCATGTGATTACATTTCACGTAAAGCTTTACACATTACATATTCAATTTAAGTAAACATTTATTTTCCTAACTTTCGCATGTTCGAATATACACGTTTATAGTATATAAAAAAATTGACTCGTGGCAACTTTTCTAAAAGCTAATTTTAATGGCGAGAGTGCCGTAAACAACAAAACAAAAAGCAAAAACAAAAACATGCCAATACATTTTACATACAAATTATACACGTAAAAAAGAATGAACGTGTTGAAAAGACTATGGACAAACGAATACACCCACAGAAAGAGCAAACGACGACACATAGGAAAAAGTGACGAAAAGAAGAAACCTTCGAAACTCCTGTGAGAGATCATCATCATCATCTAGTGCTGTCCCTTCGAAAGGGGTCGGCGGCTATGCACCTCCATCGCATTCTGTCATGTACCTTTGTTCTAACCTTTCCGTAGTTAAGACCAGTCCATTTCTTGACATCATCATGATACACAACAGTTAATACAGGTCCAGAAATACATCATCGTTATTATTGCAGCATTTTGATACAATACGATCGATTTGACTTAAACATGGCCTCTACTATAGTAAAAGGAAATGGTGATTATACCATTTCCTTTTAGTTGTAGAGGCTATGTTGTCAACCTCAACTTCGTATATCCATTGCGATTTTTTCATGAATAAAAATATTGCAATCATGAAAAAAAAAAAATTGAATTTGTATACTTTTAACTATTTTACATTCCATAATATGCGTATCAATAGTACTGCTCGATTCACTAGGTACACACCTTCCTCCATCTTTTGTATGCACTATTTCAGATGATATTGTTCTTCAAAATTTACATAAATCCTGAACATATACATGATATACAACAATGTTACTTACACTATGAAAACTGCTTCCCTTCCTAGTTTCTAATGTCTCACCTAAGTATTCTAAATTATGCCTCTGTTTCTTTTTTGATGGCAGATTTTATTACTAGTATTTGTAAACTTATCATGTTTGCTATCACAGTAACGATGTTAATTCGACTAGATATTGCATATCTTTCTAAATCATAAATCAGATAAATGTTTTTTGTTTAAAGATTGTAAGTTAAAGATCTACGACCACATAACTTTTTAAAAGCGTATATTTGTCGACATTCAAATACTAAAGCCGGTGCAGTTAGCTTTAGCATGGTACACATCCCAGACCTTGTACAAATTCTTAGCCTCTTTTCCGATTCCATGAACAGTCATAGTAGTTTTATCACTGAGTGAACAGGTGTCAGTTTTCCCTCCCCAGCTCTTGAAGCCACTGTTTCCGATGGGACCATAACCTAACCTTTTTGTAAGAATACCCTGGAAGGCATCATCAACGTTGATCAAGGATGTTCGCAGTGACTCCTGGTACAGATTAGGTACGGTTTCAGCCGACAAGACGTAGCCACCTCCGCTGCAGTAGGGAGGATAGAAATGCCCAAAATACATGTGATCTGGAACGTGGTACCGTTTGAGGCTGTTGTGTTCAGGTATGTTTGGGGAATATCGTATGCTGCCATAGAGCCGCGACCCAACGAAAAACTTTGTCAGAGCTTTCCCCTGACTTCGTAGGCTTTTTATGTAGGAGATGATGTTGTTGAAGTTAACGAACATGTCTTCGTCACCTTTGTAAAAGTACTTTGCGTGCCGACAATTTTCTGATATCCACTTTAACCCCAAGACTACCTTGAGTGTCAGGTTCTGAAATGATTCGTGGAAACTGGCTCGGATGAGATCACCATACTGGATGTCTTCCTGACGCAATTGATTTCGTAGTTCCTCTGTTTCTGAAGACATCTCGCCCATAACGAAGACACATCGGATGGTCTCTTCTAACACCTTCTGCTTCTTACACCAAGTTTCCCTGATGGCTTTTCGCATTTCACCATGACTCGGTGGCGTACTGATCAGAACGATCATGAAGATATCCAACGGCTTACCACCCTTGTCATAACATATATGCGGATTGCTGAACTTGTATGCCAGGACTTTCTCTAGATATGGACGGTTGTCCACGTTGGATGGCAACACAAGGTCAAGATCAGGATTTATGCATTCTTTTAAGAGGGTTTTATTGCCAATGTTCTTCCAGGCTTTTATCAATTCATTAGGCTTCTGTGGAACGTGCATTGTTACTGAAGACCTCGAGGCACATATATCTTGTTCTCCTAAAAGATTCCGCGTAAACATATCATCTTCCACCAACGTCCAGTTTCTCTCTTTAGATACAATCGAAAGGAACACATCGGCAATTGGCATAAACGAAGAATGTTTCATTGCACTGTCCAAGAACTCCTCTGCAACCGTCTTAGTGATGACGTAACCATTCTCATCTGTGCAGAAAGGAGGGAAGTACTCCTCACTGTATTGCTCCAATGACACATAGAACAATCCATTCTCTAGCCTCTGCACCTTGGATTTTGGAACTATCTTACCCATCCATGTCCGGGAGTCCGATATACCATTCTTTTCGCAGTAATCAAGGCGGTCAAGAAGCCTCTCTGCCATAACGACTGTTCCATCGTTTACCACTATGACATACTGGAAAGCTTTGCAATGATCCAAAAGCCAAGAAACTCCATTAAGCAGTGGTAAGGTCGTTTTAAGTTGTATGTCATAGACAAAATCACCTTGCAGAATGTCACCTTGAGTTTTAATTTCATTCAACAGTTGTTCGTTTCCGCTCGCTTCCTTATCTTTGAGGGATTGTTTTCCAGTAACAAAAACCACTTGCAGGGCCGTGTCTTCGATCTGGCTCACCTTTCCCCACGTTTCTCGTATTGCTTGTCGAAGTTCCGTGCTTTGAGGCAGCGTGGCTACCAATGCGATTACTCTTGCCTTCTCCTTGCAAGAAACTTCACCGATATAAGTGAATTTCACATCGGGCGCCACCGATTTGGTCACATTGGAATGTTCAACTTCATGTTTGACGTGTCCACTCTGTTGCTCTGGTGTGCTTCGGTGTGATCCATTTAAAAGAGAGCGTACACCTGTGGCGTGCTTCGTGTCTTCCAAACTCCATTTCGTTTCTACAATGTCCGTTTCTCCAATGTCATTGAGTTTTCCATGTTTATTTGTCTCACGTGTTACTTGAAGAGTTAAGAAGTTACACAATCCAATAACTATTAAAAAGAAGACCAAGTACTTGAGTTTTTGCCGCCTGCTAAACATCTTGATTATTCCATTTGAAAATAAATTTTTTAAAATAGTTGCTTTGATTAACCGAAGTGGCTCAGAGAGAGGGGGTGTCCAACGTAGTTAATGCTCGCATAGTTTTGCCTCTGGTAATAGGAAATATCACTCGTGAACCTAATCCGAGGATTCATAGCCTATCCAAGAGATGGTACCGAAGACTAACGAAGAGTTAATTCTCGAATAAGAGTCCGGATATACCATTATGGGGTATAGCAGTAGCAAAACATAATCTGAGTAAGAAACACATCAGACACAATGTCCCGTGTCAGAAAGCGAGAGAGCTCGGAATATGACACGACGGCGGTAAGAGGCTGCGCGTGAATGACTCAGATTGTATTAATTAACTATTACTGTCTGATCGACAGCCTGCCGTTTTCATTTATGTACCCGCACGTTCCTTTGACACATTTTATTTTTCCTGTCGACTTTTCCTCTCCATGACCTCATATCCATTGGGCTTTGAAGATTTTGCGCATGCGCCATAGAAAGAGACAATTATTCCAGAAACCCAGGGTTGTCCACACCGTTATGTTTTTCTTTCAAACCTACAAAAATGCTCAGACCAACACTAGCGTATTTAAAAGGTGGAAAGGAGGGAGTGGGATAAATTCCCTCCCAAGAAAGAAAATAATTAGATAAATTACCCTTTTTTTAATGAGTACATGATTTCAAGGTCAGTAATAACCATCTTGCTTTAAAAAGCTAACACATTACGTAGATGTTCCCAGACAATTTTTATTAGGTTGCAATTCCACGCTGCAAACAATGTCGATGAAAATGGAAAATGATGAGAATGAAAATTTGAAATCAAACCAAAAGTGGATGTCAAATTATGAATCCATATGAAAGCGGAAAATGTAAAATCACTTCAATCATTGGATTATACATTTTGTTGTTAATGCACCTTTCAATATATGGCTATTTAAAAAAAAAAAAAAAAAAAAAAAAACTTTCGCGCGCTCACAAATGCTTTTTGAATATATCATATCTTCAGATGCTAATGATAGTGCAATATATAGTTATATTTAAAGTTAGATAAATCAACCCATATCAAAAGAATGTATACCATGAAGTAAACGCACATCCACATAAGCACATATACGCCTCGAACACAGACACACATACGCGCACACACACCCCACACGCACACAATCACACAACAAACACACATGCTCACAACGCACACGCACACACATGCACGCACACACATTGTTGTTGCTGTGTTTTTTTTAATTAAAAAAGAGGTAACGATCCAACGAGAGGTATATCCTTCGAACAAAGAATTTCTGTTTGGCAGTTTTAAAAAAGACTATAATAATGCTTTGCATTTTAGATCAGGGGCGGATCCAGCCGGCGGCAAGAGGGGGGGGGGGGGGACCGAAATCTTGAGAAAATAATATTTAGCGGCGAATCAGCCAGCCGGCGAACGGCGAATGAGCGGGGGGGGGGGGGGGGGTGGTAAGAGCACATACATTTTGGTCCAGTTTGGGGGAAAAATGTTGCGGCCGGTGAATAAGCGGGAGGGGGGGGGGGGGGGAGGGTGCTGGAGAGGAGGACCACTATTTTTTGTTTGGGGGGGGGGGAGGGGAGGTGAAGCGCCATTTTTACTTGACTTTCTTTTTAACTCTCACTTTCACCTATCCCAGATAACCCTTAGTTTTCCGTTGCTGCTTTCTATGTAGTTGATAATGCATGATTAAAATAAATAGAGAGAGAGAGAACCACCATCGGCATTATGCAATGGTTCAGGGTTTGTGTAATGTACATTTGAAACCATTTCTTAGCGTCTGAGGAAAAGCATTATATTGAACTGAATAAAGAATAATAACTTTATATTGGCTCATACTAATAGATACGAGCTGAAGAAAATTTGATATCGGCAAAGTAAGATGGGGTATTTTTATAAAGGTATTCCAAAATGACATTCTGATAATCAACATGTTGTTCTGTGTATATACGCATAATACAACTGATCTTTATGATTTTTTAACGTGACATAGCTTCTTCTTCCCCTGCATACGAAAAAGAAAACAAGGTTATTTAATAAAAGGATCTTGCGACAAATAATCATTGTGATTCAAATTGATGCAAAGATTTTTTTTGAATAAGCAATGCTTTTCACCAGAATCTTCTTTGTAAAAACGACTTTTACAAATCTCAGCCATACAATTCTGCCATTGTGCTGTGAGATCATTTTCAGATTAGGAGAAGTGTATTCTTTAATGGGTATTTTAAATTGAATGGAACGTCTCAACTCAGTAAGCATGGCTGAGATTTGTAAAAGTTGTTTTTACAAAGAAGATTCTGGTGAATAGCAGTGCTTATTCAAACATATCGTGCGAGAATGGGAAAACGTGTCCGTTTTTTTGTTATAGGGGTGAAAAGACATGAGCCCCTGAACGCTGGCGTACTGATGGGGGAGGGGGGGGGGGGGGGTGATGTATTTCTTAAACAAGTGATTTACAAATGTTGATGTTGTGACATGATTTTCCGGCATTTTTTCTCCATTTTTTTTTATGCGTTTGTTGGAAAATAAGAAATTCCCAAATTACAGTCAGGCGAAATGCGCTTATTTAGAAGCCTTTATGTCATGGTCTGCAAAGTGGCTGGGCTCGAGCCCCCCCCCCCCCTCCTTTTTGAAAAAGTATGTTAAAGAGAAAAAGAAAGAAAGACGGAGAAAAAAATAAGTGACCTGCCAATGTCACAAATAAGGTATAAAAAATGCTCATCTGACCGTAATTAAATGCTTAAAACCCCAGAGCTTACGGGGGCTCCGCCCCCGAACCCCACCAAGAGCCCTAAGGCGGGCCCCTGGATGCTCATCTGACCGTAATTAAATACCTAAAACCCCCGAGCTTCCAGGGGCTCTGCCCCCTGGACCCCAACAAGGGCTCTAAGGCGGGCCCCTGGATGCTCATCTAACCGTAATCAAATACCTAAAACCCCTGAGCTTCCGGGGGCTGGAGCATCGCCTCTTTTTCATCACTGGTGAGTGCCTCTTTTCAGGTGAAAAAAATGCCTCATTTTCACCTCTTATAATTACCTTTGTACTTTGACACGTGCTCCTTTTCTTTTCTAATAGGTGTCTTATCCCTTTCGATAATTTTCCCTTTATCATGTAATCATTAAACGTGCCCCTTATTCAAAGCGACTAAGAGTCCCAACAAGGGCTCTAAGGCGGGCCCCTGGATGCTCATCTAACCGTAATTAAATACCTAAAACCCCTGAGCTTCCGGAAGCTCTGCCCCCTGGAACCCCACCAAGGGCTCTAAGGCGAGCCCCTGGATGCTCATTTGACCGTAATTAAATACCTAAAACCCCTGAGCTTCCGGAAGCTCTGCCCCCTGGAACCCCACCAAGGGCTCTAAGGCGAGCCCCTGGATGCTCATCTGACCGTAATTAAATACCTAAAACCCCTGAGCTTCCGGGGCTTTGCCCCCTGGACCCCACCAAGGGCCCTAAGGCGGTCCCCTGGATGCTCATCTGACCGTAGTTAAATATTAAAACCTCTGAGCTTCTGGGGGCTCTCCCCCCCTTGGAACACGTCAATTGCCGTACAGAGGGCCCCTGGATGCTCATCTAACCGTAATTAAATACCTAAACCCCCTGAGCTTCCGGGGGCTCAGCCCCTTCACCCTCTGCCGAGGCTCATGCCCTGGACCCCACGCCAATTTACGCTCTACCTGATCGATAATACTCCACTTTGAAAAACGTTCCGCGGGACCTGCATGTAACGTGTAAGACTGGTGATGATGCAGATTTTTCGTCTGCCCCCCCCCCCCTTCTCATTACGTCACTACCCCTGGAATGTGAGCCCCCTGGAATGTTTGACCCCCCAATCCCAAACTGCTTCCGGCGCGCCTGATCATAAAGATCAGTGTTTTATGCGTATATTATATACACAGGCCCCGCGGAACGTTTATCAACGTGGGGGGTGGGGGGGGGGGGCTAAAGTATTAACAATCAGGTAGAGGGTAGCGAGCGAAGCGAGCGGAGCGTAAATTGGTGTGGGGTGTTCAGAAGGAGGAGCCCCCGGAAGCTCAGGAGTTTTAGGCATTTAATTACAGTCGGAGAAGCGTAGAATCGGCCTGTGGATCCGCGCCTGTTTTAGATATTGACAATTTTGTCCTTAATGTATTATTTTGGATAGAGGTGTCAACTATTATTTGTTGACTGTCTTATCCATTAACATATGAAATAATGAAATCCAATATTGTACACACTTTAAACTTCACTTTGTAGGCCTAATTGGGAGAAAAAAACTGATACTTAAAAAGCTTTCGAGCAAATTGCGCCTATAAAATTTACAGTAAATGATACCTAAAAACCGTAAAACTGGCGGCACTACCTTCCCTCCCTTCAGTTTCTTCCATTAAATATAATATTAAGCGTCGTATTGGCAGAGTAGCCAAATAATTCATAATCTGTTTTATAATAATCAATAAGACGATATATCAGGTCACGTGGTACATCATTGTATGCATTGATTAGCCTTTCATGTGACCTTGAACTATTAACTTCCGGAAAGGTCACGTATCGAGATAGATTGAATTGTTTTATGACGTAAGGTGCATCATAGTTCAGCGTCTCGTAATTTCCGATAAAGTCATACTTAAATTGACAAGGTGACGTTATCCGGCTAACCAGTAACCAGTATTCTGTCTGTTGTGTAATTTGAGCATTCGTTTATCCGTAATGACGATCGGATAAATTCGTCAAATCGTATTTTCTCTTGGAGTGGAAATTTGACCTTGGATAGTTGCTGATCCCGATATCGTTTTACAGCAATAGCACCTCCGAATTGTCGATCCCAGTGCCCCTTTCCATACACAAATTTATCGAGATAAGCTGAAAGCGCCCTCTCTAGGGGTTACCGAGTAATCACGACTTAGGCGTATGTTTTCCACCGCTGCTTAACCTTTTCGGCATTTTGGATATCATTCAACTTCAGAAACCTCCACTTCCTACTGGCTATTTTGGGTGCTTTTTGCAAGGGATCTGGGTCTGCTTGATAGAGCTTCGCCATGACTTCTTTCCAGGTCGTGCAGGAGATCTTGGGTACGAAACAGAAGATGAGCTTGAACTTGTTACTCGCAATGAAATGCACGGTGTTCTCCCAAGAAACGGGCGGAAGGGTCCGGCTCATCCCAAGACGGTTGCATGCTTCCTCAAGACGTTCCTTTCTCTTGAGCTGTTCGGCTTCGACGTCATAAAATTCCTCCTCTGTGAAATCACTTCAATCATTGGATTATGCATTTTTTGTTAATGCAACCTTTCAATACATGGCTTTTAAAAAAAAAAAAAAAAAAAAAAAACTTTCGCGCGCTCACAAATGCTTTTTGAATTCATCATGATATCTTCAGATGCTGATGATGATAGTGCAACATATAGTTATATTTAAAGTTAGATAAATCAACCCATATCAAAAGAATGTATACGCATGAAGTAAAACACACATCAACATAAGCACACATACGCCCCGAACACACACACATACGCGCACGCACACACTTGCAAACATACACACACACATACACTTATTATATAATATGTACGCGGCTACCGTCCAACTCCGTCCAATGTAGCACAATTATACATTCATTGGCCGATACGGACATATTGCCCATGTAAAAGTCTTCAGCTAAAAATGCCTTCACAATTTCTATTGGGGAATAGAAGTACCCCTTATTAGGCGGGGATCAATTGACCTATGACCGGGGAGAAGAAGGGGTAACCTTGGTGTGCCCCACCCATGGGTGTCGATCCCGGGGGGGATGGGGGGATATATCCCCCCCAATATTTCAGGTGGGGGGGGGGGGGGGGGTGGCCTGTACAATCATCCCCCCCAATAATTCACCATCAAAACAAAAAAAAATCAAGAGAAAAATTAATGATGAGAGCCCGATGAGAGTAGTTAATGGTTATTACTCGCAAGATGACCATCAATATACACATTTTGCTATCTCATTTTCATAATACATACATATAGGTCTATACGAAGTAAATGAGACAACCGTATGTGAGACAAGAATAAATTGAATTCTCGCTCATACGGCTTCATCAGGAATTGATGAATTTATTCAATTTGTACAATCAACAGCATCATAGAAATGCAATGCGCCAAATGCAAAGACGCAGCGTTAAAAAGCAACGAGCTACAGTAAATGTTAAGCACGAAGCGCAAAAGTAGCAATCTGCAATGCACATCAGACAATCCTGGACGGTGTAAACATAGATGAACTCTGTGACGAATTCGTGATGAGATCGGAGACAAGGAGAAAGCTTCCGCGCTTTGCACGGGAGCGGGGAAACTGAATTCAGACAAGGATTTAGAGTCGAGAACGGTACAACGAATCGTCTTCTTTCTCTAATAGTTTAAAGAAACGTCAAAGCTTCCGCGCTTCGCGCGGGAGGGGGGGGGGGGGACTGCATTAAGACAAGGATTAAGAGTCGAGAATGGTACAACGAATCGTTTTCTTTCTTAAATAATCAAATGAACGTCAAAGCTTCCACGCTTCGCGCGGGAGGGGGGGGGGAACTAAATTCAGACAAGGATTAAGAGTCGAGAATGGTACATCGAATCGTCTTCTTTCTTTAATGATCTAATGAAACGTCAGAGCTTCCGCGCTACGCGCGGTGGAAGGGGAACTTGATTCAAACATTAAGAATTTAGAGTCGAGAACGGTACAACGAATCGTCTTCTTTCTCTAATAATTTAATGAAACGTCAAAGCTTCCGCGCTTCGCGCGAGAGGGGGGGGGGGGGGGGAGGGAACTGAATTCAGACAAGGATTAAGAGTCGAGAATGGTACATCGAATCGTTTTCTTTTGTTAATAATCTAATGAAACGTCAAAGCTTCCACACTTCGCGCGGGAGCGGGAAAACTGAATTCAGACAAGGATTTAGAGTCGAGAACGGTACAACGTACGAATCGATCGTCTTCTTTCTCTAATAATTTAATGAAACGCGTCAAAGCTTCCGCGCTTTGCGCGGGAGAGGGGGGGCGAACAGATTTCAGACAAGGATTAAGAGTCGAGAATGGTACATCAAATCGTCTTCTTTCTTTAATAATCTAATGAAACGTCAGAGCTTCCGCGCTACGCACGGAGGAAGGGGAACTTGATTCAAACAAGGATAGAGTCGAGAACGGTACAACGAATCGTCTTCTTTCTCTAATAGTTTAAAGAAACGTCAGAGCTTCCGCGCTACGCGCGTAGAAAAGGAAACTGAATTCAGACAAGGATTAAGAGTCGAGAATGGTACAACGAATCGTTTTCTTTCTTTAATAATCTAATGAAACGTCAAAGCTTCCACACTTCGCGCGGGAGCGGGAAAACTGAATTCAGACAAGGATTTAGAGTCGAGAACGGCACAACGCACGAATCGATCGTCTTCTTTCTCTAATAATTTAATGAAACGCGTCAAAGCTTCCGCGCGGGAGAGGGGAGGGGGGGGCGAACTGATTTCAGACAAGGATTAAGAGTCGAGAATTGTAGATCAAATCGTCTTCTTTCTTTAATAATCTAATGAGACGTCAGAGCATCCGCGCTACGCGCGGTGGAAGGGGAACTTGATTCAAACATTAAGGATTTAGAGTCGAGAACGGTACAACGAATCTTTTTTCTCTAATAATTTAATGAAACGTCAAAGTTTCCGCGCTTCGCGCGGGAGGGGGGGGGGGGAGGAAGCTGAATTCAGACAAGGATTAAGAGTCGAGAATGGTACATCAAATCGTTTTCTTTCTTTAATAATCTAATAAAACGTCAAAGCTTCCGCGCTACGCGCGGGGGAAACTCCCCCTTCCTGCACCCAACCCCTATAGGGAGCGCGCTTCGCGTGCTCACTACCGCCCCACCTAAAATGAAATCCTGGCTACGCGCTTGGGGAGGTGGTGCAACCTGCCACACGCTTCTACATCTTGGTTGCTTTGATCCATTGCCGAAAATATTTTGGCACCTATCATCCCCCCAACCACGGATACAAATCGACACCCTTGGCCCCACCTTTCTTGTGAACACGTCACCCCAGTACTTCGCGAATTGCATTGGTTGCCGGTGACGTACCGCATTATGTACAAAATCTTAGTTTTAACTTATAAATGCATTCATGAATTGGCACCAATTTATCTGCAAGAATTAATCGAGGAATACAAACCCTCACGCAATTTACGGGTCATCTTCACAATTAAACCTCATAGGCTCGTATCTACTTCTGTGTCAACTCTCTCTTATGGTAATCGCTCCTTTCGCAAAGCTTCTGCTGAACTTTGGAACAGATTACCTTTAAATGTAAAAAACTGTCAAACCGTTAACCTATTCAAAACTAGTCTCAATACACATTTATTCAAAATTGCGTTCAATGATTAATTAACTCTGTTCACTTTGATGTGTATTCCATAATGTATTGTCATTTGTACAATGTAGGTTTATTTGCTTTTTTAGTTTTGTATAAGATGTAATTGTATATCAGTCTATTTTGTGTGTATAGCGCTTAGAGACTTCGGTGGTAAGCGCTTTATAAGTAACGTTTTTATTATTATTATTATTTGTGTTTTATTTAAAAAATGATATATTCTTCAATAAATGAAGTAAGTGATATCAATACAAAAAATGCAACAACAAAATCATGTACAAAATATAAAAATTTAAGCAGAAATTCCAATTTATTATGGGTCGATTCCTGAATGACTGAACTCAACTCTTGCACTAGATGGCGCTACATCAAAATATTTCTTCAATAAGCTATGAGCAACAGAGCTATTCAGTGCATTGCGTCCCGTATGGGATCATGATATTATTATTTCCCGTCAATTTTAAAACCTTTTTCAATTCAAATTTAACTGTACACTTCAGTTTTCGTTTGGACACCTCGAAAATTCGAAAAGATGCAAAATTGTATAGCAAATACTGACTTAAGACTGCAACACACTGTTAGGCGCTGGAGGGCCCAAGAGTGCAGCGTTTAGACTAATACAAATGCAAAAATCTTCTCGCTCCGTCGCTACGCTCCCTCGCATAACATCCTTTAAAATGTACAAGTGTACAATGTACAACAATTTTAGAAAATATGTATTATGTTGGTATCACGTAAGCACAGTTTACACTGTATGTTTACAAGCTTTTTAAAACTTGTCCTTTGAACAAGATATTTTTCCCGATGCTCTAAAAATTGCAAAGGTGATTCCCATTTGTTTTAAAGGCAATAAATCATTTAAAATAATTACAGGCCGAGATCTGTTTTTAGCAAAATATTTGAACAGATTTAATGTGAACAATTGACTCGTTTTATTAGTAAAAATAATCCTTCGTAGGAAAATCAATTTGCTTTTAGAAAAGGTTATAGTACTTGCCATGCTTTTCTTGATTTTATTGATAAAGTTGCGAATGCTTTTGAACTTAATGAATTTTTTATTGGAGTATTTTTAGAGTTATCCAAAGCTTTTGATTGTACTGATCATAATATTTTAATAGATAAGCTATGTTTTTATGATATAAGAGGAATTTTTCTCCTTTTAATTAAAAGTTATTTATCAAACCGAAAGCAATATGTTAGCTTGGGTAATTATTACTCTGATCACAGTACTATTTTAACTGGTGTGCCGCAGGCCCGCTCTTGTTTTTACCGTATATCAATGACTTGCCATTTGTAAGTAACGTTTTATCTTCTATTTTATTTGCTGATGACACCACTTTGTTTTTATCTGGTAAAGATCCCTTAGAAGTAAATATTTTAATAAATTCTGAAATTGTTAAAATACATAAGTGGTTCCTTGCCAACAAATTTTTGATTAATTTAGAAAAAACAAACTGTAATTTTAAAAACAAGAAATAAATATGTAAATGAAGCTGCTATTAAGATTGGTATAGATAGTAAAGAAATTAAACAAGTACACCAAGTAACTTTTAGGTGTCATTTATTGATGAAAACTTAACTTGGAAGGACCACATTAATAATATTTCTAACAAGCTTTCAAAGGTCATTGGTGTTTTAAAACAGACTTAAAGATATTTTACCATTGCGCATACTGGTTAATTTGTATAACACTATGATTTTGCTTGATTTTAATTATTGTTTTATTGTATCCCCCGGCAGTATGCCGGTGGGGTACTTTGGATTCAGCAGCGTTACGCCGCCGCGTCCGCCGCGTCGTATTCTTATGTGCGCTCTAACTGCCCCATTCCTTGACGGATTTCTTTCAAATTTTGAATGGAGGTGTATCGTGGTATAATCTCAACACCTATAACTTTTGGTGATACTGCCCCCATTGTTCCATCTTTTATAGGGTAAATGGCCATATATTTTTGGATGGTTTGTGTGCGCTCCATAGGCCACATTTTTCAAGGGATTTTGAAAGAAGGTATATATCTTGGTAAAATCTACAAGCCTATAGATTTTGGTGATACTCCTTCCAGTGTTCCGTCTTTTATAGGGTCAAAGGTCATATTTCGATAGATTTCTTCGTGGCACTCTAGTTTGCTGCCTATATAACTGCATCATTCCTTAACGGATTTCTTTCAAATTTTGTATGTAGGTGTATCTTGGTATAATCTACATACCTACAATTTTTGGTGATGCTGCCCCCAGTGTTCCGTCTTCTATAGGGTCAAAAGGTCATATTTTGATGGGTGGCTATAGTACGTGTGCGCTCTGCAGGTCATATTTCATGACGGATTTCTTTCCAATTTAGTATAGAGAATTAGAATTGTATCTTGGTACAATCTACACTTTTGGGTGATGCTGCCCTCATTGGTCCGTCTTTCATAAGGTCAAAGGTCATATATATGTCTTTTATGCGCGCTAACTGCCACATTTCTTGACAGATTTCTTTCTAATGTTGTATGAAGGTGTGTCTCAGTACAATCTACACATCTGTATTGTTTGGTGATGCTGCCACCTGTGTTCCGTCTGTTATAGGGTCAAAGGTCATATTTTGGTGGCTGTCTTTTGTGCGCTCTAACTGCCACATATCTTGACTTCATTCTTTCAAATTTTCTACAGAGATGCATTATACTCTGATCTACACACATATTGTTTTGGTGATGCTGCTCCTAGTCTTGACAAAAGTCTGAGCCACTAGTGGCGATCTCTACGTCATTCTTTTGTATCAGGGAGGGGAGAGAGGATCTTTGTCCCTCCTCCGAACATAAGGGTGACACAAAATCGCTGCCACTAGACTGTAGGGCAAGTCACTGTATTGTGTTGTTTCGTAGTCCCATCAGTGGCAGTCGACCAAACCAGTATGAAAATATAAATAAAATTATTACAAACATATTTACCGTTTGTTCTCCACATTTTATTTACGGGTTCTCGTGAAAACTAATTAAAGATAATAATTATGTTGCCTCCTAATATTCGTGGGTAATGTGCCGGGAAATCGGAGGTGTGTCCAATTCAACCAATCACGAGGCGGGATTTTTCCTACGTCATTGTCCTCGTTCGCTACATAGAAACATCTAACAACCATAATGGGGGATGACGCCGATGAAGTATCGTCACCGATACAGAGATAAAGAGGTGTTTTATTCACTTCCCGACTGTGAATGATGTCGTTTTGAAAGAATTTACAGACACAAAATGGTCCAAAGCTTTTGCTTCTGCTGAGATTTTGAAAAATACGGACGGAGAAAAGAGCAAAATTGCGACGGATTTCCTTACCAATGTCGCCCGTATTGAACCGTATACAGCGACAATACCAGTGGTGCAGTGCAAATGACAATGTTGTAATTTGCGCTGCACTGTTACTGTCGCTGTATACGGTTCAATACGGGCGACATTGGCAAGGAAATCCGTCGCAATTTTGCACTTTTCTCTGTAAATTACCTCGAGATTCTGACAAGACTGAATTTGAAGGTGAGTTTCAATCTCTTTGTTTGCAATAACCATGATAACCCAGCAAAAATTAAGGCCCTGCCTTCGACTTTGATCTATCCTCACTAAAAAATAAAACTTTAATTAGACAATAGAGTCTAGATCTACTGTCTAGACCCTCTAGGCTCTAGTCTAGGCTCCGGCTCTAGGCCTAGGCCTATGGGCTAGGCCTAGATTTAGGCCCTTCATTCATGCATGATGGAGCTTGAATGATGAAGTTTGTCTACGTACATGTAGACCCTCCCTAGCTGTAAATTGTAATAATGGAAAACAAACAAAATGTCGGACAAGTTGGACGCATTGAGCCAGGCTTTACTTAACTTTAGACATGCCTTCCTAGTTAGTTTAACTTATTGGCCTGGTCAAAACAGCATTATTTTTAACTGGTTTATATTTTCTGCTGGGATGTGCTGTGTTGTTTACATTTTTTGTAATCAGTGCATACAGCCATTATAGTTGCACACTAGGGGTCAAAATACAAAGCCTATTTAGACAAGGGGCACTTTTTCTAACATGAAGATAGACATGGCGGCTGTCAAGCTATCAGTATCACTAATTTTAATTTTTGACTGTTTTAAATAGAAAAGACGGCGAAGCTATTGCCAATTTTCGAAATAACTTATAGATCTAGACTGATATGAATTTTTGTTTTTGAAACATTTAAAGAATTTTCAAAAGACTCCAAAGCTATCTGAAATTTTTGAAATGACAGCGAAGCTATCGCCAATTTTTGATATGAGCTTTGTTTTTGACCTAGTGTTTTATATTCTTTTTTCCCCAGATCCATCTGATAGCCCTTAACAACCTAAGAAGCTGTGTAGGAGTTTACAATCTCGGCGCTCATCTGCCAGCTTAGATTTGTTGGACCTATTTGAGACCATCAGTAGATTTTTCAACATTAACTGGTTCTATTGATAACAACAAATATATATGACAAAATTAAAATGAACAAAGGCAAAATCATTGTGAAACTTTTCCTCTGATATTTCTTATTCAATTTAGGGATTTAAAAAAAAATTGAGCATGATTTTTATATCCCTATGGTTCCTTTGTAAATTATGTACAAAATAACCAACCTTTCATGAATAGACATATACAAATGTATGGGTCGACTGGGGTGTATTACATATACATTATGTGCACCTGTAATATAAGAATAAACTAAATATATGTAAAGATATCATTTCAGAGCTGGAAAAATGTTTTTTTTTAGATGCCAAAATTAATCTCCCAAGGTTTGATTGTTACAAACTGTTCCAATTTTTATTTCAACAACAGGCAAACATTTCCCTTTAAATGTCAAGGAAACGATGTCCTACAGTTCCCTATTTATTCCAGACCTGATAATTATATTGATTAATTGATAAGAATTGTATCAAGGAAAGCAAAATGAATTATTTCGTTTAAAGTAATATTACCAGTAATCACTTACAGTAATGTACTATTGTACTTGCATTGCATGCTCATTTGTTTCATAATAATAATAATAATATGGATATTTATTATTTATTATGCGTACATGTATTTTGCCATGTTGAAGCATTGCCAAGATTTATAGTCAAATATAAAACTTTATTACGTTCAAATGTATGGGTCGTTTCAAACTTTCCATCACACTCTTTGGACACTTGTTCTAATCGAAATATTTAAAATTTATGAATTCCTCTATTTTTCTATCAACATATTTTAGGACATTTTCTTTGAACCAAAAAAAAAAAAAAAAAAACAAATGACTAGACACATCTTATCAATGTTTCATAATTTATTTCAATTCCATCAATATTTATGTAAAAACTATCTTTGCAGTTCAAGTTAAATTGCATTTGTAAATTACAACATACATGTACCATAGTTCTGATTTCACTGGCAGTGGCAAGTACCGGTATTAGAAAAAGTACCCGGTAATAAGCTACTTGTAGATAAATATCATTGACAAAATGGTAGTACGGTAATACATTTTACATAATGAATGAAATCAAATTAAACAGAGAAGAATATAATTTATTTGGCAGTTTTGGTATGAATTTGTTGTTAGGTTTCTCTTTGAAATTGGTATTGTTCTAAACAGATGCGATGCGGACCATGAGCAGTGTTGCTGTCTAGTACTACCTAGTATTAGTATTAACAACGTTTTGAACAGCAATATATTTTTCGGGGAAGTGGAAAATATACTAAAAGCAACAATATTGATGATTTGATTGGAAGGAGTTTGCACAGTTGATGAAACTCAATAAGACATGTTGAATTAAATAAGTTAAAATATGATGAAGGAGAGAGGAAGAGTAAGGAGAAAACAGCAGGGAAAAAAGAGATTTTTAAGAGGAGACATGAAGAGAAGAAAAAACGTGTGTGATGAGAGAGAGAGATAGACAGACAGATAAGAGAGAGAGAGAGAAATAGAGAAAAAGGAAGAGTTTAATGAGTGGAATATACAAACAGATGATAACTTAAACAAGATGCAAGAAATTACATAACTTGGGCTTAAAGAGAAGGTTGAGTTCTGGGAAGAGGTGAAAAATAATTTGTGCGCGTTACTCATTCTTATTATGCAAGTGTGGAAGAACATCAGATAAGACATGTTCCCTGAAAAGCATGGCTCTTCAAATGCCTTCATATTCTAAATATGCATGTAACATCGTAAAAATCGGGGGGCCGGCTTTTTACGCCACGTGTTCGTGTAGTCCCATATACATCTTTCTGTGTACAGTGTTTGTAACTTTACCAAGACTTGGCCAAATTTCTTATCATTTTGATGATTCCAGAACCTTGCAATACACACAAATTCTTATATGCTAGATGATCAACCTTTTCTGGTCGGTTCCACACCGTTTCTTTCACAATGCAATCGCATGACCAGAACTCAACTTCATCTTTAACAAAACTCGTCTTGATGACGTGCTGAAATAAGAAAAAAACATGGAAAATTGCAATTAGTGTTTTCAAGTTCACCAACAGCATAAATATAAATTAATTGCGCAGAAAAATCACACCTGAACAGTCTCATAGAGGTCTGAAATAAACATTTTGCAAAAAATAATCAAGAAATAGCAACTTTGAATCAGCAAAATGGCTTATTTACCACAGTTGGCGCTAGTCTTTTTCAAGGAAATCTTGTTAAAATCCAATAAAACTAATTAGCGGATTAAATTAATTGCGCAGAAAAATCACACCTGAACAGTCTCATAGAGGTCTGAAATAAACATTTTGCAAAAAATAATCAAGAAATAGCAACTTTGAATCAGCAAAATGGCTTATTTACCACAGTTGGCGCTAGTCTTTTTCAAGGAAATCTTGTTAAAATCCAATAAAACTAATTAGCGGATTATCTCATCAACGGGTGTACGAAATTTGGAGAACAAAGGTGTTTTCTCATCAGCAACTTCATCACAATCATTTGGTATAGTTAGTTTTCTCTGCCAAAGATGGGACTACGAAACTTTTTTTTTAGATGGTTAACTGGCCCTTGCCCCACAGTCTACACTGCCGGGGGATAAATTCGAATTGCGCGGCAATACAAATTGCGATATTTCTAGTTGTATGGGGCAATTGCGCTTCGTATTTCCTTCAAAAGCTATTTTTATTATAAAAAAGAGCCTTCAGGGTTATAACAAATTCATATTATAGAGCACATACAGGTACATTATTGTTTAAGTTGAAGTTCTTAAAACTTTATCATTTATAATATAAGTATCGGAGCTTTTATGTTCATTTACATGTACAATATAACTACTTTACCTGATTGTTTTAATGATTCTTTTATTCTTTAATAGAGATATAAATCAATTATTACTAGAAATTCAAAGAAACTTTATGTTCCTTCATTTCGCTATAATTTGTCAAGAAAAGTTATTAGATATAAGGGATCCTTCATTTGGAACAACTTACCGGATTCTCTCAAAGGAAGTCCAACATTGTCTAGCTTTATTAAGCGTAAAATTAAACATAAACAAATAACGAGTTACAATATATTTGTTTAACTTTATTTAATTCTGCCTGTCCTATGTATGTGTGTATGTACGTCTCAGTTCATGTAATGTCTATATTGTCAATATTTACTTTACTGAAGATTTTACTTATGGGGTTTGTAGAAAAAAAGGAACCAGCCTAGATAGGTCAATGGCCTCTGGTCTCTCACATCCCTACTCTACCCATTAATTACTTTGTAGTGTTACTGTTGTTGTTGTATTTGTTCTTATCTCATTACATTAACAAAATATATATCGCATTTTATATTATTTTATTTGAATGTTATACAGTTGTATTTGTTTTATTGCATGTGAAATAAACTGAACTGAACTGAGATTTAGAGTTATAGAAATAGATCAGTGCTAAAAAAATGAATATTCAGCTTGCTCTTTTAAGAAGTCCCTTCCTGCCTACTTACTAAAATTTACCTAATAAATATTTACAACCCTTCGGACTGCAAAGCTAAAGTAAAAGTGAAGTGTGAAAAAGTATATCGCTTGTTTTTAAGGGAGTTTTGCCCCAAAACGATGAAAATTCGACCCATATAACAATTTTCTTATTTTGTCATATTCTGAAACTAAATACTTTTTTTTCCATATCCTACATAAAAATCAGCATAAAAAAATTAAGAGAAAGCCATAAAATAAGCGGTTTTGTAAATTAGAGCAAACTATTCATGCGTGACCTTGAACAAATAATCTAAGACAATTTATTTATTTTATGTCAATTAAGTTAATTACCTTTGTTGTTCAATGTACAAATACAAACATTTTAATGGAAATATCAATTGTTGAAAGTATGAGAGAACTTTATAATAAAACAATCAATTTGAGTTTAAAAAAAACGTAACATTTATCGTTAACATGTATATTGTATTTTTATAACTTGTATTGTGTCTCAGAAAAATTGGAAAATGTGAGCTTATGTTTCTCTTTGTTTTTCTAGGAATCAGTTTTTTGATCAATTGTCTGAATTCAAAATAGGATAACTGAAGAGTGGGATGTCTGATTCTTGCATGTTTGTTGATGAAATGTGTCTCTAGGAGGTGATTTATTTAGAATTCCATTAAATGTTTTGATTTTGATGTCATGAATAGATAATTAGCTCCGAAACAATAAAAAACAAAAGGATTTAAATCATTAAAAAAAACAAAAGAAAACAAAATAATTTTTGATAATTCACACCCTAGAGATATATTAAGAGAACATCTGTGGCAAAAAAAAAAAAAAAAATCAGCTTTCTAGTGTGAATGGTATTCAGTAGAGCCTAAGATTTTAAAATATTGGCTAATTTGCATAATTGGATGCTAATTAGTGTTTGATGGTGAACAATTTTACAATCATAATCGTCCTTGATATATAACCTTTCAATTCATATATGAATTGATTATTTTTGCAACTTCCTTTGAAAATTGGTCAAATATGAGTATACTTTCAGTTCCCTGTAACCCCCCCCCCCCTTAAACTATAGTTTGCTAAAGAATGTAATTTTGTAATACAACAAAACTTCAAAAACCTGTGACGGGGTAGCATAGAGCTATATAATAAGACTTATCATAAATGTATAAGTGGGTAGCCACTTCCTAAGGCGGGCCCCTGGATGCTCATCAGTCTGATCTTATTTTAATACCTAAAACCCCTGAGATTCTGGGGGCGCTGCCCCCTGGACCTGACTCCACTTAGTGACCTGCCAGTGTCACGAATAAGGTATCAAAATATGCTCATCTGACCGTAATTAAATGTCTAAAACCCCCGGAGCTTCATGGGGCGTCCCCTGACTCCCGCCGGGGCTTTGCCACTGGACCACACGCCAATTTACGCTCCACTTGCTTTGCTCGCTTTGCTCTACCTGATCGTAAGTACTTTATCCCCCACCACCCCCCCCCCCAACGTTTTTGCTAATTACACCACTGGCCCATCTTGCTCACTATTTCCCCTCGTCCATCGCATTTTGCCCCCCCCCTACCCCTTTCCTGATAATGATCAATGCTTCACAGTTGAAACTTGACAAATGGATAGACCATAATGAGGGGAGCATTTTATAAGATCTGAAATCGTGAAAATGCATATTTTTCATTATGTAACACAAAAACATGAGGATACGGTAACATCTAATTCGTTTAATATTCGGGTCTAGTTTTATTTCGCGATCTCTCCCTCACCTACTACAAGCAAAAGATGGCGTCATTCACGAATTTGTTACGCACATCTAGGGCTCACACACCGAAAAGTATACGGACAGATCAGTGGGATAGTACAACTAAGTCGATAATAATGATAATTATTAAAAAAGAAATTCAGATTTTGAGATCGTGTCGGAGGAATCCGTTTAGAGCAGTGGCATAATATAAAAATGTATGGTGGCTCCTAAGGGACACGCAAACGCAAAATTTGACGTATACTTATACGACAAATTTGTGGATTTTCACGTCAAAGACGTGAAAATCCACAAATTTGACGTATACCTATGCAACAAATTTGTGGATTTTCACTCAATGGCCCTAAAGGGACACGCAGACCAAAAAAATCTGCGTCCGATATTCATGTCTGCGTCTTCCAAAAGGGGACGCAGACGCGAATATTGGACGCAGATTTTTTTTGTTCACGTCTTGGACGTAAAAAGACAATAAAAGCCTTATAGGTATACGTCAAATTTGTGGATTTTCACGTCTTTGACGTGAAAATCCACAAATTTGTTGCATAGGTATACGTCAAATTTGTGGATTTTCACGTCTTTGACGTGAAAATCCACAAATTTGTTGTATAAGTATACGTCAAATTTTGCGTTTGCGTGTCCCTTAGGAGCCACCATAAAAATCTCCTGAATGAGGTATCTTATCTGGGCATTTTCCAGTCTCAAACAAAGTTTGGGGAAGCCTAGCTTTAACGCGCCTAAAGGAAACTCTGGCCAACGTGCAGACTGAAGTTTTGAAAATACACGGAGATAAGACACTTCGGAGCGTACTTCAGCGTAGGAGCGAGTAAGAGCGAGAAGCACATGGCTATTACACATCATTTACGCTTACAGAAGACAGTTTGAATAAAGACAAGGTCATGCGATGCGTGAAAGAGCTCTCTAAAGGCAATTGAGGTTGATTATGATTGATAAAACATTGTGACCTTAATTTTGTTATAAATTAAATGTTGCTGAAGATCACCATATTCCACGTTATCAATCCATACACCATTGTTTTTAATTCACTTTGTTATTAATATGTGATTTTCTACTTCCATATTCTCCATTTCTTGAATTATTTACCCTTCAATCCCATTGGTTCATTTTCTCTCGCCTATACCATTATCGTCTCCCATTCGCATTCCCCTTGTCACCTTTATTGTTTTCCTCTCTTTGGCTTCTCTTGAAATATCTCAGTTTTAATTTGTTGTAAATATTTACTTTCTTATAATAAATAATAATAATAATGATAATAATATTGGACATTACATGGTGCTCAAGGTGCTCCAACAATTGCCCCGGCTCACAGCATTCAAAGAATTCCTTTCTACCGGTACCCATTTAACACTTTGCGAACTAAACTGAAAATAGACAAATAAAATAAATAATACCAACTCACATCCTGGCACCGCTGCTTGAAAACAATTTGGCTCATGAAAAATTGAGGCGGGGCGGGGGGGGGGGGGGGGGTCACATTTGATAGTCTATGGTGTGTTTGCAACTCAGTTCTTGATGTGGTATGGTATTTATTTTCCAAATCACAATATAAAAGCTTTAGACACAAAAAAGAAAAAGTACATATAAAATCAAGAATATAGTGAATGCCTGGATAACCTCCTCAGCTTTATTATCATGACAAAAACTTCCTTGGAGTCCAGAAAATTATATGAAAAGTTTTTACTTTTAAAATTGGGATATCATTCAGAAGAAAAAAAACACATTTAGAATTGTAATGAGCGCCCCATCCTAACTCCATTGGAAAAAACTGGCAAATCCCTTTAAAGATCAAAGCAAAATTGAGTTCGTATATTTATAGTGTTTGCAAATAGTTTTCAAATTATATGAAATTTGATATCTAAAGGTAGGCCCGATTGACGTGACTCTGAGGCTCTCGGTATGAGAATTCACATTCTATAGCAGCACTCACTCTAAGGCTTTGATAGTAATATATTTCCTTAAGATCTTAGCCAGCATCGTGCATATTCACAATCATTATTTGAAAGACTCCTGCTCTGAATAAGTAGGAGTCAGCTTTGTAAAGATGTGTAGACCATCATATTTAAGTGCATAACGTCAGGACTGTAGGGATTTCCATAACAATTTAAGATGAATTTAATTATTTGAAATGCGGTTGAAAAGATGAACTTTTAGACTTTAAAGAACGGACTTGTTTTGTATTTTTCAGACTGTCAGTATATTTCTTGATATACGAAGTCTTCAAATCAAAATGTGGAAGAAGAAGTAAATTATATCCTCATTTTAGGTTCGATTCCAACGGCGAGCTATAGGAACCTTAATACTTTATTTATTTTCTTACATATTTCCTCAATATGAATATCCCACTTTAATTTGGAATCTAGATGTATCCCCAAAAAACAGTTGTACTCTGGGTCTGGGCAATAGATTTGTCGGATATTTTTATATTTAAATTGTCACATTTAGATAACAAAGCACCAGTACCGTATATCATACAAATAGTTTTGTCAATACTAAGGATAATTTTATTAACACATATTGTGTATTTTCCGTAGATCACGATTGATATTCTTTTCTGTCAAAATTGTCAAATTTTGGTCACATTGCAACTCAGTTTTGCAAATTTTGTTTTCTAATTCGTATTCTTAGTTTCCTTTATTGTAAAGGCTATATTTGTTTCCACTCCACTATACCACACAGAGCTACGTGCACTTCCACTATTCATTACAAACATATACAAACAAGCACGCTTGCGTGCACATGCACACACACACACGCACCCTCGCACACACACACACGCACACAATATATATATATACACTTGCACAACACACTCACAAACTCATACACAAAGATCGTTTGAACACTTTTTCATTTTAAGGTTTACCTTAAGATTTTTTTGTTTTTTGTTTTTTTGAGGCCGCCATCCTTGTCAAGCTTTGCTTATGTTTGCGGTCTCCTGCACTTTTCCAATAGAAAAGTTCGGATAATACTTTAAATTTATGATTATATGTTATGGAAATATTAAGTTTCGTTATTATATGTACATATATTATGTAAAAAAACATTTTGACATGAAGAAATTATTGTTTGTTTATGTTGTACATTTATATGTTCTTTGTTATTCAGTTATATTTTATATGGAAAAAATGCAGAAATAAAATAAAATCAAATCAAAAATATTCTTTTCTAATGATTAACCTTTCTATCTTACACCGACGAATTTCTAACTTCATTCCTGGACCCAGTGGCGGATACAGGGGGGGGGGGGCGGGCCCGGGCCCCTCCCCTGGGGAAACAAACGTGTAAAGACAGCTTAATTTTTACCTTTTTTTGGAGATGGGCCCCCTCCCCTGACGCTCAAAGGAGGGGGGGGGGGGGGGGGGGGGTACGATTTTTCACATTTTCGAATGCCCAAAAATTAGTGCTCACTACCCCCTCCCCACTGAGCGAATTATCGGCCGGCTGTTTCGCCGCTAAATATTTTCTCACGAATTGGGCCCCCTCCCCTGCCACCGGCTGGATCCGCCCCTGTCTGGACCAACCAATCCCTTACACCCTAACCCTAAGCAAAACAGGATAGAAACCCTTATATTAAAGCCCCATTGCACTACTTATAACGACTTGCGCCCTCTATTTAGCAAACAATGCCTAATCGGTGCCTGTTGGTCCCCCATGATCCTCTTTTTCTTCTGTTAATTGAGAGCTGATTTGATGAGACTACCACCCGCCAGTGACCTTGTAGGGAGGTCTAATCCCTCCATATCAAACTAGTGCAGAGGGGCTACCAATACTAAGCCCATAATAACATCTCTGCCCAAATAAAGCTTCGAGCAAGTACTTGCCCCATAAGTTTATTTTCCGGTGTAAATATCTATTTATTTATTCATTTATTTATTCATTTATTTATTCATTTATTTATTCATTCATGTATTAGGTATTATTTCAAAAGGGTATTCCCGTCATATTGTTAAAAACTTAAAACAGAGTGATACCCGGGGGCACTGCGTATTTAATATAAACTATTTAGATTACATAAATCTACATATTAGTTACATGGTGACCTCACTATGTAGATATACACCTTTCACCTGCATACTTTGGCATCCCTATGTCGTCATGCACATGGACTTACACATCTGCAAGAATCTTCAGCAGTGAAGGAGGAAAATTATCCTGAAGAAGAAGAAGAAATGATGGGTCAATGATCAAGATGTTTTTTTTTCCACGAGACAGAATATTTTGTAGTTGATAATGACTGCGTCCTACAACTCCTACTTACAATATAACTATCATTAGGTTTTATACAATGCATTTGATTGATTATGAGCGATTGAAGAAAAAATAATCGCATATGGCACTATTGTTTGTAGGGTTTCTGTTTCCCTTGCATTGTCAATCATATTACGTTCAGACTAGCTACCTTCAATAACGTACAACTGTATTGATTGATATTGAAAAATGACAGCTGCTAGTTTAACGAAACAAAGAAAAGTTCAGAATACGTTGTTCAGCTGTATGGATACACATCATATAGAATGCCATTGCTCGGTTCTCTGTGAGTTATATAAATGCCGAAATAGATTTCAAGAACAAGGAATGTTATATTTAATATTCTAAGGAGTTGTTGTATTGTGACGTTGACCGCGAACTAGGCAGTAATGTCGTACACCAGGATGACAACGGCCGACGTGAGAAAGGATCGTACCATTATGCGGATATTGACAGCCGCTGCAATCATCAATGTCCTCATTGTTTCCTTGCTGTTAACGCATTCCGCCAACGTTCACCAGCCACAAGGACGGGAGGTTCAACATGAACTTATCGTTTACTTGAATGACACGGATCAGAAGCTGTTAAAATTGACCGACATGTCCAAGAAGAAACCGATCTCCTTGTTGAAGAAGAACCGCATTGTAGGCCTGCCATCTGGTTGTCCGGATGATATCTTCATCATCACCTTGGTGATATCGACACCAGGCGACAGTACTCGCCGTCATGCGATCAGGAGTTCGTGGGCGACCACGGGTAATGATCACGTCCTGACTGTCTTTTTGATGGGAAAACATCCTGATTCGCGGGACCGCGATGGCATTCTCAGATTGAACAATGAGGTTGTCAAGTATAAGGATATCCTTACAAATTTCAAACATGAGTCGCGAAAAGCCGGGTCCAGTCTGATGGTATTACTCGGTATTCAATGGATACTAGAACATTGTCAACAAGTCAGATATGTTCTCATTGTCCATGATACCATGTTTGTTAACTACAGACGGTTGATGAAGGTTTTAGAGCACCGCGACATCCAGGATAATGACGGAAAACTGTTGATAGGTAATATTCAAAGAGACCAGATTCCCATACGTAATCCAGCTAGTTCATATTTTATTTCAGAAAAGCAGTTCAGCGAAACAGTCTATCCGCCATTTTGCATTTCCAGTGCTGGTTATGTTATGAACGTAGCTGCAGCCAGAGATATAAACAACTCATTCTCCACTAATAATAACCTGTTTCCCTTTATAGACGTCCTAACTGGTATAGTAGGAAGAGATCACAATTGGACGTTGATACACCACGGTCATTTATTTACGACGACGCGCATGCGCTCCAAACCATGCTCGGTTGACCGTGTCGTTACCGCAGTTGCACCAGATAACCCGGATACAATGATTGCAGTTGTGAAACACCTGAGCAACCTAACCGTTCTCAAGAGCTGCGTAGATCCGGATTTAGATGTCGTACTCCCGGCTGATATCAATAACAAACATTATTTACATAAAGTGTTGCGGCTACATCTTGATCATCCAGACATTTGTTTCACGCAAGGAAGAAAGAAACGCGATATATTCATGATTGCGTTCATCAACTCTCACCCCAAGAATTGGGAGATCCGGAACGCTATCCGTAGAACCTGGGGCTCGGATCTATCAATCGGCGGAGAGCTCATCAGGGTGTTCTTTATCCTAGGAAAACAAACACATTCAGCAAATCGAAGTTATATAATGACCGAGGATGCACAGCACCAGGACATTCTTCAAGGAAATTTCATCGATTCCTTTGCAAATCGTACCCTGAAGGTTATCGCTGGTCTTAAATGGATCCTCAAGAATTGCGATCACGCGCATTATTTGTATGCAGGTGCCGAAGATACGTTCGTCAATTTCAAGAGTATCGTTCGTTACTTGAAAGAACTTCGAAGCAAGGGAGACGCTCGAGAAAGGTTTTACCTCGGTTCAAGAATTTACGGGAACGAACGTTTGTCCGTTAAAAGAGAGAAGAGAGCAAACATCAAGAAACTTAAAGTGTCTAGTAAGCAGTATAGAGGGCGCTACTACCCAACGTACTGCAGTGGAAGCGGGTACATTCTGTCTAGCGATGTGGTGCCCTCCATGTACCGGACGTCGCTGCGGACGCCTCTCATCGGTGTTGCAGATGTCTTTCAGGGAATCCTTGCAAAGAGGTTGGATGTTGAGCCTGTTGGGCATCCGGGTTTTAAGACATGGGGTGGAAGGGTTGATGCGTGTTCTTTGAGAAGCTATGATACCTTAACTGTTCGTGGGATTACCAACACGCCGGAACAGCTCTTTCATGTCTGGGAGACATATACCAATAAGTTTGTCAATTGCTAGAACGTGTAGGCGCGACGGTAAAAGCAATATAAAAATGACTCATTGCACAATAAAAATTGAAACGTTTTTTCCCCTCAAACACAAATGAATGTTGAGTTTTGGTAAAGGATTAAAACAATTTGTGAGCTTTCTCACACTTTTTGTCAGTTTGGAGGAATATCAAAGAAGAAATGACACCCGAAATGAATTGCTCTTCAAATGCCCCCATGTCTCCGAAATATAGTGTAGATATATTGACTGCTATGAGAGGCATCGCTGTTTCTATAGGCTCTTGGGGACGTTACATCCTGATATGATCCCGAGGCGCACCGGGGCTGGAAAGTTGCCTGAATGTTACGATCATTTAGGAATCGCACACACACACACACACACACACACACACTGTTGTTGTTGTTGTTGTGTTTTGAGTTATTGGCGATTAGTCAGTAATTTGACTATTGTCGCCAAAATACTTTACGGCACGTGTTATATCTCTCAATTTTGTATTTAAAAAAAAAAAAAAATATATATATATATTTATTTCGTTTTATATTTATCTTTCTTTTAAGATAGTATCGAAAAATAATATCATAAGCAAAACATTCATGGGCTTTGTTAGTGTTTCTTAACAGTACGTATACTGCACTGTATATGGTATCCGCACTCGCACAAAGAAACTGTTTACACATAAACCAATAGGGATCTCAGCAAAATTTATTTAATATGCGGCCCGTTACCCGGGGCAACGGGCATCTTTCTCATAAACTATTGACCGTTAAGCGGGTATAGCGCATATTTGTTTACACAACTGTTTAGCCAGTTCAGTCAAATATACTGTGCAAACGACTAGAGACAGAGTCTAACATTACCCTTAGCAGTATTTTTGGATTGCTGGAGCTGTTCATGTGCATACTCGTTATGTCTTTGTTTTTCGTGAAATCTATGTCTTCTCTTTCCTTATGTATTTCCTTGATTTTCCTTCTCCATATCCTCTCCACTCCCAGGGGGGTCACTCCCAACATGACTGGCTACGCACCCGCATCCAGAAAAAACGGCGAAAGGGTGTCTTTATCAGCTATATACGGCGTCGACGTTTTTCTTAAAATGGGATGTTTATTAAGTACTGATCGTACAAACACCAGAAAAGGGTACTTTTTTAGATTGACAGGTTCGGCGTAGTCTACGTTTACCTTAAAAAAGGGTATTTATCAAGCAGTGATCGCACAAAAAACATAAAAAGGGTACCTTTTCAGGATCACAGGTTTCGACGTTTTCTTTAAAAAGGGTCATTTCGGAAAAAGTGCGATACGCCATTAGGGTCGATTTCAGATGTTGATGGACACGGGTGGGTAGCATTTGTGTATGAGAGTGCCTGAGAGTGACCCCCTGGGTCTCCACTATCCTTGTTTTCCCTTGTCTATCATCTTCCCTTCCCTTGGTGTAGTGCGCTGACGACTTAGACTCTTTCGCCAGAGCACTTCTAGGAATTTGTTCGCGAAAATGGCTAAACAGTTGTGTAAACAAAATATGCGCAAGCGGGTATGGCTAAAATTACGACTCCAATTTCGACCAATCA
This sequence comes from Strongylocentrotus droebachiensis, assembly GCA_035222895.1. Classification (NCBI taxonomy): domain Eukaryota; kingdom Metazoa; phylum Echinodermata; class Echinoidea; order Camarodonta; family Strongylocentrotidae; genus Strongylocentrotus; species Strongylocentrotus droebachiensis. The sequence continues at coordinate 7,608 of JAVYIG010005988.1, read as the reverse complement.
GATGAATAGACTTATTCAACATACTAAAGAGAGGAATATAATGAGAAATAGTATTTTGGCCAAACTGTTACGTGTATGTGTGCGGTCCCAGTCCCACATACCCATTTTGTTGTGCAGTGAATATTACCTTCAACCAGAATGAGTCAATCTCTTATCATTTTATAATTGGTATAATTTCATAATTATTATTAATATCATTGTGATTAATGATAATGAGTATAATTAAAATTATCATTATTAAAGGTAAAGACCAGTATTGGAAACGCCCCAATTTCAAAAAATGAAATGGAAGCTCTCATTACCAATCATGTGAAAGAATATGTTTTGACTAAGACATGATGATAACAAATTTGCCGGGAAACCGCCTACTAATTCATATATTTGGTAAATTTGTTTCTCTCATGGTCTTGTGAGAGATATAGGGTAGTCCCATATACATCTTTCTGTGTATAGTGCTTGTAACTTTACGAAGAATGGGCCAAATTTCTTATCATTTTGATGATTCCAGAACCTTGCAGATGCTAGATGCTAGATGATCAACCTTTTCTGATCGATTCCACAACGTTTCTTTCACAATGCAATCGCGTGACCATTACTGGTCTTTACCTTTAATACATCACTAATAATATTTCCCAATTCTGATATATTTACACAATCATCCATTTCTAATTTTCTTTAATATTTGTTTCATTTATTATTGTAACACGATCACAACTATTTTTCGAACATCAACCTTTAATTAGTGCAATTTCATTACCCTTGCACATTATCTTATACCTATGTTCGTATTACGTCATACCTCGAATTCTCATGTTCGCACGTTTCCATAGGTGGCGCAAATGGATATTGGAATAAGGGAGTTTACAGATAGCACATGGTACAAATGACCCCAAATATCCACAGATCTTATACACATGGAGAAGTTCCACTTTGAGCATCTTAGAATAATAACTGCCAAAGTCCTAGATGTGCTTCATGAATACCTTTTGTTTGCCCTTTTGTATAGAATACTTCCACCTGCGTATCATAGAATGTACCGTTGGTGCATAAATGAATATTGTTACATAACTTTCATGAGTGCATATCCAGTATTCATCTCTGTGGGTTTTACCATTTTGGTACAAATGACCTTTATCTGCCCATGCGCAGATTATATCTGTAAACTCCCTTATTACCTTAGGTTGGTTTATCAAAAGCAGTTGCTCTGGTTTATGTATGGCCACTGCTTAAATGTTGTCTTAAAAACAAGAACTGGTGAAGGTGATGATGATGATGATTACGATGGTGATGATATCGATGATAATGAATTATTGTAAAAATGAAATTGAAAATATGCTGATGTAAATATGTCCGACACTTATATAAGTTATACGGGAGTTATAAGATATAGGAATGGATGTTTTTTATAGGAATCTGGAAATAATATTGATTATATACCTCACTTAAGAAATCCAGCCATCTGATTGGTCGAATTGCATTCATAAACTTCAACTGTTCCTGTAAAATTCCCGGTAACCATGCATAAACATTTCAATATTTTTTAATAACCATGGTTACTCCATGGTTACCCCATAGGTTTACATGTTAAAAAATGGTTAGAACTTTACGGAGCTTTGTGTTATAAGATACAGAAATGTGATGTGAAATGAAAAATATTTTTTATTTTTTATTTTTTAGTCTATTTTTTTTCGGCATATAAAAGTATTAATGACTGCTTTATTTTTTTTCGGCATATAAAAGTATTAATGACTGCTTTAATATTCGAGAAATAGTTGTTTTCATACGCTCTCGGGAAGGTTACAATTGGGCTATTCCCCTCGGCAAGCCTCGGGGAATAGCACAATTCTAACCTTCCCTTGAGCGTAATAAAACAACTATTTCTCTCAAAGCAGTCATTAATACTATAATATTAATTGAGCACTGGGAAAAGACCAAACATGTACCCCGATAGAAATGTTTTCTTCGTACGGAATTTAATTGAATTTAGGGTTGTACATGATTTAATTGAGTCTAGGAGTTCATTCCATAAATATGGATTATGATGTTTTATTGATTTATGCAGGATCAATAATTTAGGATTTATCAATTGAAATTTTAATGAGTTCTGAGTAGAGAAAGGATGGATAGTGTTATTTATTACAAAAAAATTCTTAAATGAATCAGGAAGCACGCTATTCATGTATTAAAGATCAATCTCTGTTGTGCGTTTATATACAAAAATGTTCAATTTTTTTTATATTCATTAAATAATGAAATCCCCATTACATTTTTTTTTAAATTGGCCATTGCATTTAATATTTTATCATACATTTGAACCAAAGCTAGGTCAGTGGAAAATGATTTTCTGAAACCATATTTATTAAAATTCGATATTTCATGGTTATTCAAAAATGTATATAACCTATTATAAATTATTTTTTCGAGAACTTTGGATATACTGGGAAAAATAGATATGGGCCTATAACTTTGTTGCTTATTTCTTGCGGTTTATCTATTTTATAAACCGAGTTAATACCTTAGTTAGCAATTTTTTAGAGAGTGAGGACACTCGCCAGATGATAAGGAAAGAATAAAAATGGAAGTTAGAGGAGAAGCAATTACATATATAATTTGTTTAGGGAGCGATGTACTCATTCTGTCGGACCTTGTGCTGTACTACTCATTATGTCTATTGCTACATATATACAGTGCGTCACAGAAAAATGAAACCGAGATTTATCGATGTTTTGTCATAACTTAATCACAATTATAATTTTAAAAATGACACATATTTGTAAAGCGTAGCTCCTCCTCTTTCATTTGACGCAACTCATATAATGCATATTTTACGCATGAGTGATTAAAACAAAATTTAAAAAAGGGTACCAAAATGTCATTTGGCGAATCGTATCTGAATTTCAAAGGGAAAATCACATTTCCAAAAAGTTCATTTTCTGACCTTTTTCTGGGACGCACTGTATTATAAATCAAAAGCAATTCATGCGTCCTCCGATTCCATATCTTCCTGTCATGTCTGTACTTAGGTTTGTAGCCCGAGAGATTCTTCTCATTAGACCCCGTCGATTTAGTGATTTTGTATAATACGTACAGATGTTTTAAGAATTTCATTTTTACAATATCGGAGATTTTCTATAAAAATGTATATAATCTTTGTTGTACATTCACCCAAATAGTATGATTTTATGTGTTACTATCGTATACGTGACTAACAGAGTTAAGAAATAAATTATTTCAATGATGAATAATATTTGTTTGAATATAATGTATAATTTCTTTCTCCTCTCGCTTTCTCTGTCTCTGTCTCTATGTCTGTCTGTATGTCTCTGTTTCCATCTCCCTCTTTTTTTAGTTCCTTTAATTCTCTCTCTCTCTTCCCTTTATTTTTCTATCTCTTATCTTAATTAGCGTAGAGGAGTGAAACATCCTCTTTATTAGGAGTCATATTAGGGAACATGTCGTTTGGAATTGAATCCACTAAAAAAATAGCTAGCAATCCACTCGTAGCAAGAAGCGGTTGAACGACTCTTTCTCAAAGTGGATTCCACTACATGTATTACTTAAGCGTAGATATCGAGCTACTTCAAAACGAAATGACCCCTAATAGATTTTTTAACAATATTTAACTTCCACTACCCTACATTTAGATATAAATAATATAAATTGTAGGCCTAATCTAATTCTACTACGGGTATTCCATGTACATTTATAGCTCTTGTGCTCTGATGCGGGTTTCAAGGCCTTTAAATCTTTCAATTCAAATCATTCCACATCAATTCGAATTACCTCGCCTCCCATTTGAAGACAATGACACATTAATGGCGTGAATGTGTTGAGAGCAAGAAGGACGTTAACTCTTTGTTAAAGCAGATTAATTAACGCAAAATATTAAATAAGGAGAGTAGGCCCACATGTACAACTTAAAGGTATTACAAAGTTTTGGTATGGGTCATGAATTTGGTTCAAATTAACATAATTGGAAGCATATGCGTTCCTACAATATACATTGATCGTAGTCGCGGTTGAAATCGAGTCTAAAGTTATGAAATTATAAATAATAAACTCTTTATGTTGTATAGCTCCCTCTCAAGGTCAAGATATTAATTTAGCTATGAAACAATGTTTCTTGACTAAAATCGACCGATTAGCTATTCCCGTTTGGAAATTCTATATCCCAACTACATATTCTGAGATTTTCATGGTCGCAGCTACCATTGTACGGCCGTAGGCGCTATTTGAAATTTATCAAAATTTACCGGGAGCACCGGTAAATTTTTATATTCAATTTTTCTCAAAAACAGAAGTGTTTTAGGGGCTAATTTTGTTAGTGCTTATAATACATCTACAGGGGCACTTTATCCAAATATATCAAAATTGTAAAGATTCACTATATCCACCCAATTTTCAAAATTTCCCAAAACTTTGTATTACCTTTAACCGAAGACGACCAAAACAACTGGCTTCCTTTAAAGCAAGAAATCATTATATTTCCCTTATTACACAAGTAGAATAATGGGGGGGGGGGGGGGATCCAACTCTGTTCGGAACAAGCACTTTGCGATGAGTGTCAAAAGAAAAGAGTCAATTTGCTGCCACGGGTCTAAATCCGCGCGCTTGTACGTGCTTTGTAATGAATGTAACGTGCGATGAATAACGATCATCAGTTGATCGCATCTCAAAGCTTCATCAACTTTGGAGCAGTCACGGGTGGACAGACGGACGTCTCACAGATAGAGCTGGGCATATTACTCTCGTTTCGGACTAGTACAAAGTTGAGTAGATCACAAGGATGGGGTACTCGTCCGACAACTCGAGGACGATTGTCCTGTGTGGAATTCTCCTAGCCCTGACGGCAAGCCTGATTGCCGTGATAATTGGTTCGGTCAGTCTAGCCAAGTCGAGTCATAGTATTGTGCAGATTAACGCTCTCACAGAGCCATGGTATAGGGCTAACCAAGGTAGGTTCATCTCTTTTAAATCTCATTTTTCTAAATAAGGGCCCTGTGCTTGTACTTGACAAAATGAACTTGAAATGTACTGTCTAATTGATACACCGAAGAAAAATTAAATGGCACATTATAGTAAGAATAAAGGTAAAAATTTGGAAATATAGCAATCATGTTAATTGGGTTAATTGGGCCAGACAGTAACTGTTACCCGCCTTTAATTTTAGCGCTGTTATTTCGAGAAAAAAAAAATCTTTTCTTCATCATGCTCATATCTCAGAACCCGTATCACTTGCCAAAAATACCATTAATATACAATGCGAAAGGAAATGAGAATAATCGTTGCGTTGCCTGAATTAATGTTCCCCATTTCGCATTAAATTTATTTTCACGAGGGTTTTCAAAGCTGTTTTATAGATCATTTCCTTATATAAAGGTATATACATACACCCTTACTTACATGTACATGCATGTACATAATTATATATGATACTTGTATTCGTATTGAGAGTAAAATATTGGAATAGTAATACTCTCTTATAATGCATCGGTCCGATGCATTATAAGAGAGTATTACTATGACAGGATTTCCACTCCGGGAGTGGAAATCCTGTCAGTTTCAGGAGGCATATTGGGAATCACTTTATAGTGTTTTAGTTTAATATACTCTAAATAGGAGCGAATTATAATCTAAATTAGTGGTTTGAATTAGCCTTTTGAGATTGGACTCCATTCCAAAAGAAAATAATCCCCAACGTGACTCATTTTTCTGTATATATTTAGAACACAACAGCTATATCAGTAAATACAGAGTGTAGTCGAGCCTCGACGTCAAATAAGTAACAAATTCCGTTTCAATTCCTGTTCATTATTATTTACTATTCTGGTAACTCTTGTTTATACACATAAGAAGTAAATTCGCCTTGTGCTTGCCCAGAGAGAGATTCATACGGTATTTGTCAGGTACATCGTAATAATTTGTTAGGTGCAGACTCCATTATAATCGCCCTTGCATGCATTTAATTCAATAACATGCTTCGTTCTGCACCACTAACAGTATTTTCTTATATTTTCGTATCTCGCTTTGTTAATGTTGTTGATATAGTTCCTTAAAAGGATAGTATTTGGAGGTACATTGAGGTCAATCTGCCTGGCTTTCAACTACAGTGGCACTCCGTGGGAAACACGCTTCTAAACACAGTCCCTATACGTCGAGGCCTTAAGGCCAAGTAAATCAGATTCCTAGTTTCTCGTGCGGAATTTTCGCAAATAAGGATGGGTTCAATGTTATTTGATATCTTTTCCTGTACATATAAATGCAATTGGGTCAGCTTCATAATTTTCTTAATAAGTTGTATAGTATATATGCACTTTAGAGGCTCAAAACAATGTGAAATTGCATTAATTTTGTTTGTTTGTTGTTTTGTTTTAATTTTAAATATCACTCTCTAGATGTCTTTAGATTTTCATTATTTTATTTCAGATCAAACGTATTGAATACAATGAATTGAGGCGGGTCGTAAAATGAAAGAAGAAGAAGGGGACGACAAACAAGGAATTGATTCTATGTGGCCTAAAGTACAAGTTGAATGCCCAGAAGTGCTCGTCTTATGATATTTTGCGCAAAGAAAGATTATAGGTTTATGAGCTAGCTGTCAACGGGGTCAATGTTGAATTAATAAACGGGGCAACGACTGTTTTGGGGGCACTCAGGGACATATAGACTTACATAACCCGGAGCGTTCAGCTGTTACAATATCACAAATGGCTGACACATTAACCGAATTCTATACCAATGTCATGTTCAAATTAAAAGAACCTGTGGTTGTTATGACATATACTCCCAGACGCCGTGCGTGGAGGTAATAAAAGCTTGAAATATATATAAATGCTGTTCCCCTATGATGGGAACTTTGTTTCTTTAAAATAATAATATTGTTTGGTGAGGTATAAAGTAGGTTATGGCATTATGGATGCGATTAAACAGATAATAATTCAGACAAACAATTGAATAATTGTCGCACATGTCAAACACGAATGCAAAGACGTTCGAGAAAAAAAACTGAATGAAATTCAATAGTCTTGTCCATCACCTTATGAAATGTTCAAACACTACAAGGAGCATGATGAGGTATTACATAATCCGACAATGATTTCTATCAGACATACAATAGGGAATTGAGATGGGCCTTGAATAGATTTCTTGAAAATCTTCGTGAGCTAGTTGTAAGTGATGTACTAATAGTTTCTATCATTGTCTAACGTGCATACTCGAGTATATCCCCCCCCCCCCCCGAAATTGCTTTTGGAGTCTTTTGAAAACAGGGAGCTAAAAATAACCCGCACCAATAGAATTATTTCTCAGGACATGGATCCCAAGATAGGAATTACAACGATTATCTGCTTTATAATTTCGTTATGAAAGTTTTACTGAAACACCTGTACTGTTGACACGTTCTGTCACGTCTTTAATTATTATCACCATATTTATCTCTACGTCACTTCAAGGGCGGGATTACGGGAAAGGAGAGAGGGGAGGGGGAAGGGGGGGGGGGGCGAACGTCATCTATGATTGGCTAATCACATATTTGTTTGCGAGTAAGAGACTTTTGACAAAAAGAGTTTCAGAGAAATGCGAAAACTTGTTTGCCCCTTGCTTTATATA